>DWQT01003255.1:0-12755 GCA_018244895.1 Myscelus amystis hages | reverse complement strand
TGTCTGTTTGTTCCGGCTAAACTCTGGAACGGCTGGACCGATTTTGACGGGACTTTCACTGGCAGATAGCTGATGTAAGAAGGAGTAAATTGGGTTACTTTTATTTTAAAATTTTAACACTAACTCTTTGTCAAATTCAAACGCGGAAGAAGCCGCGGGCACCGCTAGTTTCTAATAAAAAAGCTGTTGAAAAATTTAAGCTCCTACTCCACTTCTGGCATGCAACTTAACTTCTTTTTATTTATAAGTGATCACATTAGTTCCGTCACAATGACAAATCAAAAATAATTCCAAATTTAAAAAACGACGGTTGATAAAATGATGCTCCACCTCCGTCTGTGGCTAAGGATAGCGCAATAGGCTACTGTTAACGTTAAAATGACCTAATATTTTCCATTATATTTCAGCAAGCACCTTGTAAAATTTCTCCTGTGATCATTTGATTTTTAACACTTTCACCAACCTTTGTGATGAGCGTTACCGTTAATAGGCGGCGTCGTTTAAGTAGCGGGAGTTAATGTGCGTTAGATTGGAATAAAATAATACAAATTTATGGTGTAAGGTCGTACTTAAATACCGGTTTCTTCGCGGACTGCAGACAGATGCTACAATACGATATACTACGTACAGTTTGTAGGTCGTATTTTTAGAAACATAACAAGTCTGGCCTAACGAGACTAGAGGAACAGGTTCGTGAGAAATTGTGATTTAGTAAAATGATCATCGCTAGTGATTTAACGGTACGGTATTTCAATAATATTACACGAGAAGACATATTTCTAGGTATTTCGTTGATTTTCGACCCATTTTTTCTTTGTATATTGCCGATAAAAAATGGCGTTTTCAAATGAATCGATCGGATTTTATGCAAATCTGAAAAATCTCTCGAAGGTATTTTGTAGTTCCGAATGTTTTGATCGATGAAATAATTTACAATTCGGGAAACATAAACGGCGTGTTGAGTCAATAAAATGTTTCATAGGACTGTCGCTACACACACGCATGTTATGTGCGGACTGATATCGACACATACGAAACGCTATCGCCCATTTTATCAGATTCAAGCCATACTGCAACATGACAAAATATCTTGAAAAAAAAAGAGCAAAAGAGTTTTTTTCCTCTGCTTTTTTCTTTCTTTCTACCATAACCTAAGGACCAGAATAAGCCGATGAAAGATAAGTAAAAAATGTATGACTGTCATTAACTGTAAATACCTGCATACCTTATGAACTAAACAATTTGAATACCTTCTAGAACTAGTGTAGCATTATTCGATTTACCCACAGTGCTCGGTTTTCATACATTTCGCAACAGACACACCCTTAAGCGACATACGTACCTGTAAAGAGAAAAAAAATTATTAATCATCTGTATATTTATTTATTTAACAATTTAGTCCACTAGACAATTTACAGAAACAAACATGTTAAATTTTGTACTTAGGTACCGCTTATGCTCCAAAGAGATCTTTTCAAGCAGACCCAGGAGTGGAAAGTGGAGAGTGTACTCGCATACTTTATACAAGGAAATAATTAATCATCCGCCATGTTCATAAAAATATATAAAAGTCGCTGATTAGTCCAAGTTCAGCGCAGCGAATCGCACATGTGTGTAAACAAAATTCTGAATTTAAATAATTGACCCGATTCAGCGGCAAACGACTCCGCGAGACTCGCTGCGTTCGCGATAATCTCCCGACATTTATTCAACGAGGAAGTAATTTAATATTCGTACACGTACAAGTATACACAAGTATTCTCTCTGTGGTCTAAATTTAAGTGTAATCGATTATACTTTTAACTTTACACGTTTTTATTTCGACGCGGCAAAAACAAGGCTTAGCTTGTGTTAATCGTATTCGAAGAGCAAGAACGCGTTTTTTTTTTTTATGACATTTCCTTGGAGTCTTTTGTTTGACATTGACTGTGTAAACGATGAATATTTTAATAAATTAACATTATTAGATATATTTGTAACGTTAACACGCGGTGCATATATACATTTTTGCTCTCTGCACTTCTCCTAATACGCTAGAATGCGTTAGAAAAGAAGTACAACATTTTCTCTTTAAATATTAATAAATAGATAATTATTGCTTATCACGACGATATCTCAATTATCATCGGGGTCAAGATAAATAATACTTTTATTATAGGAAAATATCTTATTCCAAGGAGAGCCTGAGGGAATCTGCAGATTTAGTGCGCAATATAATTGCAAATTTATTTAAGTTACAATAAGTGATATTGGTAATTTTTAAATTAGATTTTAGTCAATAACTAATACTTAATATATGTAAGCTATGGGAATGGCATTAAGAGAGAGAAGCGAAAATTTGGCAAAAAACAGATGTTACCGCAAAAGACAATGATGAAAACGGCGCAGCTCGCGCGCGATATGTAACCGAATTGTTTTTACTATTCGAAAACGTAATTATGCAAAATTATTGTAACTCGCGTCCACCATGTATGGTCAACATTTACATATTATGACAACAGATGGAGCTGTCATGTACACTTTTGAAACATTTTCATTTCAATGTTTTGTACGTCGCTAAAAACTAAAAATGTAGGTGTCGCGTTAGGTATTGACAGTTTGACACTTGACAGCGCTGACTGAAATACACTTAACTGTTGTCAGGCATGGAGGTTTTTCTAGAATACTGTAAGGTGATATGGTACGGATATTGCAATACCAGTTTCAATTGCAAAAATGTAAAATATTAATTAATACTAAGACATTCCGAGTTCGAACCAAAGAGCGAGAAATGAGCTAAAGAAGTCGACGAATGCCATTGCGACACAAACGCGACACTTGCGTCGCGGCGCGTTGGATAATGCGTTAATTGAATAAAAACTTACAAAGTTCAAAGACACGCAACGATTTACAAACAACGTTGCACAATGTCGTCGATTTTTTGCGCACTTTTGAACAAATTAGCTGTCATTTAACGTACGCGTTATAACAATTAGCGCGTTAGTGCGTAGGTTGGTGAGGAGCATTATAAGTATATACATCTATTTTCATAGTGTTCAAACCTCTTTTATAATTTTAACTATAACTAACTATAATTTTAACTTTAACTAACTTTTATTGTTTGTTGTATTACCATTAGGTTTCTCATAGGGCGGACTTAGTGCCTAAAGGCGTGTACCGACCAACTCAAGTTATTAGTGAGAATAGGAGGAGATGGCAACACCAGCCGAATAAGTGGTGTTACAGTTTACGTAAGTCTAAATATATCTAGTGATAATATAAGTCTACATAATAATACTATTATGCGTATTTGTAAACATAATAAGTACAATAACAAGGAAATAATTGTAATAAACAACACATATCGCCACACACACATGCACAACTATAATCCACACAAGATTAATGACCTGTCCCATTAAGATAGGAAGCGAGATATAAACGCATATCTCTTATCGCGCGTCGAACTTTATCTGTTTCTCTTCGACACAAACACATACCTACACGATACGCTTATCGTGTAATTTCAAAACATTTCACGAACATTTTTGTATACACATGGAATATAATATCGTAGTAAATCACTCGCGATTAAAACATTACATTAATATAAAATAATCAGAGGAATGAAATGAAAATAGAATTAAACAAATGTGACGAATGCGACAATTTCGAAGCACATCAACGACAGAGGCGCCGCGCTGAATGTTGGCGGGATCAAGATTGTATCTGGTGTTTGTTTGAGAATCCTTACAATATTTGAGCACAGATTATAAAGATATACCCTTTCATTCCGGAAAAAATCCGTACGTAAGTATGCAAATATTACTGTTTACCCCTGCATGTACCCGGCGTGGTACTTAGAATCATGAACAGAGGCTTTTGTGTCTTTCTCGCACCTGGTGTTGTATTCAGAGTCTTGTCAACATTAAATGAAAAAAATACTTTAAAACCGATTTATATGGGGATGCCAATAAGTTTTGTATCAGGACATCCATGGATATAATTTAAAGACTAGACTTAATATAATTTAAAGACTTTTTAAACGGTTTTCTTCATTTTTGGTTAATTGATACTGTTACTGTTTTATAAATAGCTTTCGGAGAATTGAAAGGCATGATTGGCGGACAATTTGAACTCACTCAAATTAGTGAATAGGAAGGCGTTTAAGGATTGATGATTGATGATCTTAAGCTCTAGATGCTCGAAGAGGTATGCTAATCCGCATTTCGCCAGAGGAGTAGTCAACGGTCATAATCTTGTTAGCGTGGGGACTAATACAGCGGCGGAACAATAAAAGGGTTAAAACAAAGTAAACCAAAACAAAAACAGAGAAAGATGCGTAGTATAATCCTCGTACCTTTCGTCTCAGGGATATCGACGTTGAAATGTGAGAGCCGATTAACGTTAACTCTTATCCGCTAAATTTGAGCCCAATCGACGGTGAACGAAGGATCAGCGAAGCAGAATTTAAACGTGGCAACTTCGGTCGTTTCTCTATTAGGGCGATGCGTAAAGGTAATCTGTTCTGAAGCAAATGGCAAAATATTTCCCAATTAAGCAAACAATCAGCGCTTTGATCGTCGATTTTAATTGAGCTACCAGAAACTGGAAGAATATCTTTAATTACGTCGGTTATTATTCGTTTATATAGTAGGAGATATCATCTTATACTAGGACGGCGTTAATGGATTTCTAAATACAAACCTACCTATACAGATTTTAGTTAGCATTTATTAGTCAGTTGGTGGGTGTGTCTTACCGTTATGTTGCTATGAGAAATAATAAGACAATTAACAGTTATCATTAGTCTGTGTTTTGAGGAGGTCGTTGACCCGGCTACAAGGGTCATATCAATGGTGACCGCATAAATATTATTCAAGTATCACACGGCTGAAATCAACACGCGGCGAGTCGCTAATGTGTTTTAGATTTGGACGGTTTATTTATCTTCGAACGGTCGGTCGACTACCCTGACATGAAAAATGCCTTTGATCGAACATGACTTTTCCGATTTCACTACCTTTGCACGATATGAAAAAAGTTTGCAGCAAAATCTATAATATGTGAACACATTACATTCTCATCAAACGAAATTGCTTATATGAAAGCGAACGCCTACCGTCACGGGCAGCATACAATCTTCGCGCTAAATATACGTTATTATTCAAGTAAAGCATACAAACGCCAATGAATCAAGCACTAATGACTTCGAGATTGGTCATGTTTATTCGACCACAAAACAGTGAACTTCTCGGTCGTTCGGCCGCAACATGTACTGTTCTGTCAAACAAATGTGTATGTTCATAAATTGAGGGCGATAATCTTGTTTCTTGTGTATTGTCGTGTATTAATATGAATTATTTTCTTCTCCGTCTATTTTGAATGATTTACGTTATTTAATTTTATTCATGTCGACATGTATAACTACATATTATAAAGAATTCAAAAAAGTAGGAATAATTTAGAATAAGGTGCAAGATTTATCTGTGAGTTTTGATTATACTACATAAATCGTAATTGTATTTATAAGCAACAGTGTTGTCACCGTCACCTTGTCTGCGACCAGTCGGTCAATATCCTGACTTTTCCTTTTTTTCAATATTTGTATAAATGGCTAAATAAAAGAAAAGCACTATCTTATCGCAGCACTTGGCATTTGCAAATATTATTGTTTGTTCAAGTATTATTATCTTGAAATAACTAATGCGCATTATTTCTTCATATATGTATGTTAATTATAACTTAATAAGACATTCATAGATTACCTGTAGTTTACGCCGTTATGTAAAACAGTAAAATAAATATTGTGAAGAAATAGAAAGAGAGAGAGAGAGTTCCTATCTCCTCTTATTCCTTGAAGGGATTCGTTTTTAGCAGTAAGACCGTAGATTTTTTTATGTCTTAGCATCGTTTTATAGCATTTTTTTATTATATTATGTTTACAGTATGTAGGTACGCACTGTACCCGCCCTTGTATACTATAGGCAAGGTCGATAAACTGGCATATTCAGTACTTAAGTATGGTTCAGATTGTACTGGCTATTTAATGTAGTTTCGCGGTTTCCAGTACCAGGGACCAATAAAAATACAAATATTATGAGTCTGCATATATGGAAGAATAGAAGATTCCGAATTCAAATTAGTTCTAATCGAATGGAAGTACTTAGTAGTGAATAGACTTTTAAGAGCATGTGATATCCATATTTCATGCTTAATTAAGGACTGGCGTTTACAAAACGTTAAAAAACTACATTAACATACAGAATGACTTAACACGTAACCAATTATAATGATCAAAGTACGCGTTGGGTTGAACAAATAACTTTCCCATTCCCCACTAACTCTATTAGCTATCGCATTAACACCATTAAACGGATGATTTAATCTTTTTACGTTACAGACTGGCGGGCCCACGACCGGTCGGACTGGTTGGACGCTATCCGTCGTAGCGTTTGTTGACTCCGCTAGATTGACGTCGCCGCTGACACAATTACGAAATGTTGCATTGTCAATTATTATCATCATCGATATCATTGATCCTCGGCACATTGACGAATATAATGAACTCTGGACACACACACAAGTGTGGAAACACTAAAATATGTTTAAGTACATACATTGGTGTATCCGTTTGATGAATACTAAAATGTAAATGTTATGACAGGTGTAAAGGGAAACAAATGCTTAGAACAGGTATAAGCTTCGGAGACTGTCCGTTATGTAACGGAGCATTACAATGAGCTTACCGACGCTATAAAGGTGTACAAACATATCCATGAAACCCTTAATAATAAAGTTACATATTAGCATTGTATATTCAAGGTGCGAAATGAAATGGCGAGACAACGGATCATTCTAGAAGGCAGGCATGCTGCGTTTCGAATCGCTTGCAACTCGGTTTTAATCGATAGCCATTTTTGATAAACATTAAGTCAATTTTGATACGTCATATACGAACGATTTGAAATGTTCTATTATTAATTATATTCTTTGATGAATCGATGATTCTCTACCAAAATTGTTTTCATAGATACTAAGCAGTCTTGCTAAACCATTTTACTCTTGTTAATTAATAAATGACATAACAATATTTAGTATAGAGTTATACAAGCTTTTAACCTTTACGTGAAAGCGAACTGCTTAATAAACTGTAATAACGATTGAAATTTTTCAACGGAATCATCATTATGTTTACATACCAACCGTTATTTAAATCAAGGTTCGTCATTCATGTCGCACTGTTCATTAAAATCTCAATGTCGTCGTTTTATTCCCATTTCTTCGTCGGCTTAACGATCAGCTGTTTGACGTCCGCCATGTTTGTCAGGTTCACGGACGAAGTCGCCCACGCGGTACGCAATTAATACGTTTTTGGATGCTTTGGAATTGGATTACAAATAAAAATAATATTATAATGTACATCGAATTAAGTGCGTTTTTAAGATTAAATCTCACTTGCTGCCAACCTTTATAGGGCCGGGGCGACTGACGTAGCTTTAATTAGGAACAAAGGACACATGTGTAACAGTAGAACGAAAAAGAAGTTGATGGTAATTACAAAAAACACGAAGATAAGGTCGCTTTGCAAATTTGTAAGACGTAGATTGAAAAGGTCAATGACCGAATAGATACGCTATAGATTTTATTACAACAAATTGGACGGTGTGTGACGAAAGAATGTCCAGATAAGAATTTTATTGCAAGATAATTACAACTTTGCTACTTCATAGAATACCCAATATTTTGCCGTTAGGAAAATTTACATATTGATATTTGGTGAATGTTTATTGTATGTATAAGAGGGAATCGAACTTAATACCATCGGTTTCGCTGTCAGCGTCTCCAATCGAAACCGAGAGACCACTCAATCTACAGTTCTTTGGAAAATACGATGCGTTTGCGAATTATCAAGAGACTTAGTACATCTGTGAAGATCCGCATTTCATTCGGTCGAAATCATTAAGAAATCATCGTCACGTCTATCATATCATGAAGGAATCATGCGTGTAGCGAAGCCGGCGGCCGCAGAGGTCGTCAGCCAACTGATCGCGAGATAGTTACACGTTCTTTGACCCGTCGTCGCGCCAAATCTTAATGCGCTCGAATCGAACATGTTCCAGTCCTTTCTCGACAACTCTATAAAGTTACTAAGCGCTGCATTTAAAGTGATAACAAATATTATTGTACGTTCACGCCGGATACCTAGCGGGGTGAGCAGAAAGCATCGAGTGGCAAAAATCTATGTCGTTACAAACCTGGCGTGCTTCGTTTGCGTTCATCACTGTCTCCACGCCAGCCAGCGCCTGACCTATTTGGTCGAGTAAGGACCTGAACAGTCGCATTCTATATCCGCTTTGCCATTCATTCATCATCCATTCTTTTCACACGCCCGAACCATCGGAGCATTCTCTCAATTATTAACAAACAACAAATATTAAATATCTATTAGGTATCAAATTCGAAATGTCAACGAACCTTATCCGCCGATATAACATTTGAACGAAACAACAATAAGTAGATACCCTTGGCGAATTCATAAAATGCACTTGCATAACATTTAATATACATGCACTCCGATACCTTTTATCGGCTACTGCGTAAATGTATACAAGATAATAAATAACAAGCATTATTATTATATTATACGATTGAAACGCATTGAAATTGCGTTGGAGACGGAATAATATAATATAATCAGTATTAATAATTAATAACGCAAAAGTTAAATATATTTGAATGGCAGACTTATAATCTAGGTCGAGGATTATCCTCCAAATAAAAAATCTCACGAAGGACAATAATGAGATGACGTTAGAAGTATACAATTAGAGATCATAATATGATACAATAACGGAAAATAATGACCAATCGAATTGGTCCGAGTAACGATGTGTTTTGAGAATCAATTGCGTTACCTTAACGTAGTCAGACTCTTTACTATATGATAAAAATGAGACAGCTGACTTGAGCAGTTGCTGTCGAGGCGTTCAGGGGGGTCCTGTCGCCTCCCACGGCTCCCGCTGATCGCTAATAATAGGGGGCAATCGTTCGGAAGACCACCCGCAAGCCATATTCATTCGCTCCATAACCAATCAACAGATTTGCAGCCCGATAAGGGAAACTGAAAACTTGCTAAAACGGCGAAGGAAAACATCGCGAGGAAACCTGCACACCTTACAGATGTTATAAGTTTGTATAATATTTTCTGAGGTGTGTGAAGTCTACCAATCCGCATTTGGCCATCGTGGTAGATGGTGGCCTAATCGTTCTCACTGTGAGAGGAGACCCGGTCCAGCAGTGAACCATTAAAGGGTGAAAAAAAAAGTTAATATAAAGCTATCTATAATCCATTGACCTTAAATGCTCATCATACTCGTATAGCCGTAGAATATTAAAATATGTTACGTATAACTTTATACATTAGCACTGCCGTGATATCTCATTAACCCACAATTAGCGTTGCAGTTAGGTGTATTGCGAAACTTTTCGTTTCCCAGGACACAGTTTGGTTAATTTTAACGATTGCGAATATGAAATAAAAGAGAATTCGTTAGGAAGCAACAACGCGTGACGGAAACTTATTTCGCTCCAAAGTTGCTTCTAGGAACGTTCCTCAATGTTTCGCGTACAACACGCGATTTTGCGATTTGCGTAAACCGTGTCGTTTCAAACAAGATCTTGCGTCAAAAGAGACGATTCACATCGCGTATTTGTATGCAAGCAGATCTATTTCTCGTGTCCCGGGTGTACTGTTATGTATAAAAGTACTATACGGCATGTTTTACAGCCAGTTACACAGGCATTTAATTGTCCATTTAGAAACAGATAGCATGGAATTGTGCCAGTTATTATTCGGTTGCAAAGCCGCATAGAAATATCGTCCAATCTGGACGGGTGTTTAGCAAACGGAGTTTTAGATAGAAACCATTCAATTGTTTCAGACTACGAAACTTCCCACTGCCGCGCTCGCCAACGTAACTGTACTCGAAACGAAAATGGATGTAATTAAAAATGCAAGACGCTTTTATACATTTTTTTTTGTATCCGCGTAATAACTACTTTTCATAGCGGAGAACGGGCACCGTTAGACATGTTTTTGCTTAAGCAGATACATTTATTAAGGAATTTTACGCGAAATTATTCCGTAAGGCGGCGGCATGGAATTTTAATGTTTTTGTTAATTTTTCTAAGAAACAATGGTTAGCTATTCTCGATTTCACTATCACCGTTACCTCGCGTCTGATTAGTTTATTCAGGGAAGTCTCGCCTTGAAAATAAGACGTAAAATTAAATCTTTAGATGTGACCCCATTTGTAAAAAAATGTCTTTGTCTTATCATTTGTCTTTTTTAATGGCACGCTGTATAATCTTAGCAATACAATGATAGAAAATCAACTCACAATAAATACCTCGCATATAAAATGTAAGGAAAAAATACACGAAAATTCAAAAAACGACCGGAACCCGTCAGTGTAAAGTGCACTTACGACTACCGATTACTCTTCACCGTTAACCCATAGAACGTAAATGAAAAAGAAATTCCACGATTTTTATTAATAGTTTGTACATTGTTAAGTTACGGAACTGTCTTTTAATGTACACCGACAAAAAAAACATTTCAATGGCTATAACAAAAAGCAAAATTGTGTCGTATGATAACAATCCACACTGGTGCAGTATGGTCGAGTTAAAGTCCGCGCGGGCCACTCGCTATTGCAATCGCGACTTGTGCCCAGCAGTGGGAAACAAAAGAATTGCAACCACGAAGACAAATCTATTCGCAATCACGTCTATGGCTCGTATGGAAAAAAAAACACGAAACATTTCCCCTCACAAGTGCAGAACGAGTGTAGCGACTCCCCTCGAACTCAATCAAACGATAGAAATTTCACTAAAATCACGTGTACTCGACATCGCGTCTACGTTTATACGGTTACAGTAACGGAGGAGCACTTGAAAAAGAAAAAACACGACGCATTTCCCTACGTGAGTGCGGAACGCGTGTAGAGACTCCCCTCGAACTCGGCGCACTCAGTCAATACACTACGCAAGGCAAACAAGCTTTAATTCACCCACATGTACGTACGCGGTTCGAACCTCTTATAATTGATATGAAAACACGCGTGAACTTCCGTTTTCAGGCGACAAAACGGATACTCTGCACTCATATGTATTTCTACATACAAAATAACATTTCATCTCGTGACGATCAGCCGCCATTCGGTCTTTTCTATCTACCTCGTTAGCAACCTGGCGTGACGATATAATAATAATAATAATATCTTATAGTAACCAAACAGCTGATAAACTACATGAACACATTTCTTATTTCATTCTCATATACGTGAAGACAGAAGAATTAATGTCATTCTACGAAGATGTGGTAGGTAGGGATCGAAGACGCAATACCTGGTTTAGCAGTCAGGTTCTCTGACCAATGAATTTAAGAGGAAATCTGTTGAACTAATGACAATCAATATAATGCTTATGTAAGTTCAATCAACTTGCTCTCTCTAGCATTCATTTGGTAGATACATAATACTCATTGCAGCTGTTCAAACGTTTGCGTAATCTGAGGATTAGAGGATACACATTGGAGGATAATCGGAAGACTAAGCCCTCCAAATCTTAACATCTATTATTATTAGTACTTTAACCACAAAAATATACGAAATTTTATTTACAGTGGCGAGATATTCTTAAATCTTTATCTTTGCAGAACAAATTTATCCAGCGTTCTTTATTCGTGACAAGTTTCAGCTAAATAAACTTTTGGACCGACCTTGCCGCGGTAAATTATTAAATCGTCTTTGAAAAATTGCGTCCGAGAAGAATGGATCACATATAACTTAAATAATATTCTTAAAATGGAACATTTTACACAATCGTACATAACCTATATTGCGTATGCATATATTTGGAGAAAAATATGTGTGAAGACAGTGAATAATGTCAGAAAGCTTGTCCTTACAGATCGTAAGGTTACATACATACATATTTGGAATTCGGTGCTCTCTGCCTCTCCCGTTAGGACCTGAAATAACTTTATAATAATGATAAAAACAAATACCATAAAATGATCTGCTCTTTAAGTGCCTTTCCATCTAGCGAAGGTCGGCTATCAGCCGTTGAAATCTTTCCCTATCTTACGCGAAATTACGATCAAGAATATTTATATATTACGTACCTACGCATGCAAATTTGTCTCGATAGGCGTATTTGAGTAAATGAAGCGTTCGATATTCAAAATACGATGTCGATATCGGTAAGTAGCTATGTGTGTGTGTGTGTGTGTGGACTCGGTGCTAATGAACTTTGCCAAATATAGAATCGATCGAGACAAACAAACATTCATTCTTTCCGACTGAGCTCTTCAATCACGCTCGCATTTATTGCGTTCGCCACGACGAATATTTTGTCGAAAAATCGTTAGTAATGGCGTGCTGACGGAGTTAATAATGACTTCACTCTTTTAGCATCGTATTTACATTACATTTGTTGTGTCGCAGTGGAAAACGAACACTATAGAGCGCCAGAAGAAACTGTATTGGGTAAGAAGAAGTGCGGGCTTAGTGAAGCACCCTGTGAGAGCCTTGTGCCCAGCTATGGACAAATTTTGGCTGATTTATATCTAGGTGTTCCAAAAATATATGAATCCAAAAATTATGAAACAAAACACAATAACTGAGACATTATTGCATACTGAAACGTATAGAAACCAAACATAAGCAAATTCAATGATTCCATGCATTGCTAATCCTAACTTAGAATGG
>DWQT01003254.1:0-12756 GCA_018244895.1 Myscelus amystis hages | reverse complement strand
CGTAGCTGGGGGGTGCGAGCGGTGCAGTCGCACCGGGCATCAAAAGGAAAGGGGCGTCAAAGTCGACGATCTTCAAAACTTCTTCAAAAATGTATATATCCACTCTACTATGTTCTGGAATCTGAAATTATTTTGACCATTTTAAAGGGCATCAAGTCTTAAGCTGCACCAGGCAGCAAACACCCGAGCTACGCCACTGGTATTGAGTGTCGTTTATTGTTTATGTTTTGAAAACTTTTGTGTAGAATTTTATTATTTTGTTTTTTTTTTCATTCATTAATTTTAAATAACAAGCGGTAGTTAATATCTGAATAGATAAAAAAATATGAAAATTTACACGCGCTGAATTATTGTGAGGGCAATGAAAGAGAGAAAGAGAAAGAAATAAAACTTAATATTTTACAATATAAATTACAACTACAACAAACGTCCACCAAAAAGCGTAACGAACTTCTTTCCATACGGGGGTCCATAGACGTCTACGTGTAATTTATTTCTCCAGTATTCACAGTTATGTGATACCCTGAACTAAAAGTTTCTTATTCCTATCTCTTTCCATCTATACTGGATAATCTTTGGTACTCAATCGAATTATGATAAAAATGTATAGATTGCAGCCATAATTTGATATCGTATATTGTTATCTACATGCGGTAATGAAATAGTGTATTAATAGCTTCGCCCACGGAGTGGCGTAATTAGAAAATATCGCGATGGCACTAGTGGAGACCGCCTTGAAGCCGGTACTGAAAAAAATCGCTGAGGAACAGGAGTATAGGGATTATACTACAGATGTGTCTGTAAATCTCAGTGGAGGGGCAAACTACACGTCTCAACTCTACAACATCACGCTCTCTGCGCCAGGAAAGGACGATATTAAACTATTCGCTAAAGTCGCAGCGTTGACTGAGGAGACTCGGTCACAGATTAAACTACAAGTGTTTGATACAGAGACTCTGTTCTACACCAAATTAGTGTCACAGTACAGGGGATACGAGGAGCAATACAAGCTACCGATCCGGGACCGGCTGGTTTTGTCCAAGTTTTATGGAGCCAGCGATGAATATATGAAAGAGGTGATTGTGCTAGAAGACCTGGTGGCTAAAGGTTATCAGCCCTTCGACAGATTCAAATGTTTTGACTGGGAATACGCTTCGAAGTGCGTCAGTTACCTCGCAAAACTTCATGCGCTGTCAGTGCGCTACGAAAGAGACTGTCCAGAGGAATTCCAAGATATGAGTCAGAAGCTAGCAGAAGGACTAGCACTGGACGCAATTAAGTATTTTATGCGCAAAAACGTCGCATCCGGATTGGAAGGGGTGGGTGGAGATAATAAAGAAAGGCTAGTGGAATTCGTTAACAGGCACATAACCGATGAACAGTTTCAAAAGTACTTCGACTGGCCGCGAAAAGTTATCTTGAATCACGGCGACTTCAGGCCGAGTAATATCATGCATAAAACTAAAGATGTAAGTGGCTCCATTACTTTTGTAATTCAAGATTCAGACCGAATTCTTTAGTTCTGTAGATAACAAGATTTCGTTCCAATACTTTGAATTTTATTGACTCGCATTTTGATTAAAATCCTAACAAAGCGTTCTAGATGGTTATTTTAAGCCAAATAATTTGTTACTGTGATATTTCACGAATACATTATCTATAGTTCAAGATTGATTGTCATGATGACGGTAAATTTAGGTTTGATGACGTCAACTACACGCGGGTATCCAAACTAAATGTGGCTGTAGAATTTCAGCTCAAATGATTGAGGTTAACTTAATTAGTTTAAAATTCATATCCAAGATTTGACCCTTGCATACTAAGGATATTAGAAGGGGAGGCGTATGAAAGATTGTAAAATAATCATAAATTAATTATAATAATCTGGTAGGTACTTATTTCAGGATGGTCAGATAGAGATCGTGGCGCTGGACTACCAAGTGCTGCATAAAGGAAGCCCAGTGGAAGATCTGATATACTTATTAGTGACTGGCTCCGACGAAGAATTCCGAGAGAAGTACTTCGACCAGTTCTTCGACCATTACTACGACGAGTTCAACAGAATGCTGCGGAAGCTGAAGCTAAACCCTTATGAAGTGTACACCAGGAATCAGTTTGACGAGGACGTGAAGGAGGTACTTTAAAACAGTAGAATGATGATTCTGTTTTTTTAATACGTACAAAATATTTATCTAGAAAATAGAATATAATAAAAGCAAAAAATTTGTGCATATGTGCATATAATCTCGTACTTGAATGTATAAGAAAGCTAGAGTTAGCTGCTTCGTTGTTATTATATAAAGGTTCTAATCATTATCCTGGTAGATTTCGAATCCGTAGGAATATCAGGATAAAAGATATCCTATTTTCGCTAGAGACTTCAAATTACACCCATACCATAGTTCATTACAATCAGCCGATCGGCTCTGAAAGCTTAATAGACAGACTTCTTCTTTTTCTTCTCGTGCCGTGCCGTGCCGTTCCCGTCCTTTGCGAGATTGAATAGTTCGGCGGCACTGGCGATTCCTGTCCACTCGCGTGTCCACGATGTTACGTAGCCGCGACTTTTTCTTGCGCTCGACTGACCTTGTCCCTGCCACTTTGTCCATCATTATAAGCTGCAGGAGCGCGTACCTCTCACGCCTGAGTACATGGCCCAGGTATGCAACTTTACGCACTTTGGCGGTCTCCATGAGCTGGCGCTTTTTAGATGGACAGACAGCTTACATTATACATATGAACTTTCCTCTGGAATCACTATACCTCTAGATTTAGAAGGTCGAGGAATGGAATGGAGCCGATTAGGGGAGGCGTAATTAGTATTATTCAGTAAAAATGAGATGTACTTTTGATTGCAGTTTTTGCCGTTCGGAATTATATTGGCCCTGGTGTTTCTACCGATTGTGACGGCGGACGAACAAGATGCCCCGAAGCTAGAAGATGGGATCGACTTCGACAAGTTGACAGTGAAGCCCAACGTCCTCTTCCAGCAGAGGTTCGATGCACTCTTAAAGCACTACATGAAAATGGGGATCCTGTGAATCATGAAGGATGAGTGATGGTGACATATATTGGTGATGGTCACTAGACGTTTTATGATAGAAAAAAATGACAAAAACAGTAGAAAAAAGAGACGGGAAAAAGAAAAATCGTATGAATGTTCAAGTACAAGATAACGCGACTCTTCCACAGAGAAATGACGTTTACCGTATTTAGTGTTATTTTGCATAGTACTAACGCCCACGTGTGTACGTGAAAAAAACAATAATGGGTAAATAAATAAATATATCAGATGTCTCAGTATTCAACAGTAATGCACTGTGATGATCTCTGAGAGGGTAGCAAACACACTAACTGCACATATACTAACGAGTACTAATTAGACTAGTACCTACTACTAACAGTCCCGTTCCTGCAGTTCTCTTAACAAATACTGACCAACTTCTTATTAACACCTGGTACTAAATGAATTCACACTAACAGTCCTGTCCCTACAGCCCTGTTCAAGATATGCTAGTCTCCGCATAAAAAACTATCAAATTGTAACAGTATTAACTTACACCAGTCTTGTATTTACAAAGAATATTTCAATTAAATAGTATTTGTCAGATAGAAAAGGCATTTTATTATTTCGTCTTTTATGTGTATTTAAAAAAAAGTCTGCAGCCAACCTCCTAAATCATCTTCACTTATATATTTTTTATCTATGATAAGAAGTATTTTTATAGAATGTACAGGTCGATGACAAACATGACACATCACATACATATGTTGTTGTGCTAGTAACAATACAGACGTAAAACAAATCATCATGAAACCGAATTTCTTGCACCCGATGATAGAAATGATGATAAGCAGTTACTTGATCAAACTTGAATTGACTGTCATCGTGACAATCACACAGGAAATAACGATAATGTAAACGTGGATATTACATTTACAAATTATTTGGCCTAAAATAACCACGCAGAATACTGTTTTGATAATGTAATAGTGTTAGTATTTTAAAAACTTCAAAAGAACGAATTGCACTTAAAAAAGATTCCGTATCAAAAAGACATTCAGGCGCTTATTGAATTACTAAATCGCATTATTTAAAAAAATAATCATTCATAAGACCATTCATCTAGTCTAACGCATGTATTTATAATTCAAAATAATGCAACACGGGAACACTAATATCCCTCTGTTAGTGTGAGTCGTATCTAAAAAAAACTATTCAACTTTCGAATGAATTCGTGTAACCGTGTAAAAAGAAGCGTTATTTTTTTCAAAACGTTTATTTGCAGTGTCTTTTAATATTCATTATCGAGAACAACGAAATTTTGCACAACGTGAAAAAAAGTATTATTTGTGTATGTGGTAATTTAGTTTTTGAAGTCCTTCTTAGGGAAAAAAGAATCTAGAGTAGGCAACACTCGTACGGTACGATGTTATCGTCAGTCAGCTGAGTCTGCTCGCCACAGATAATAGCTGCTATAAAACAGCTCGGGTATCTTCGACGTGGGAATTGTAGCTCACAACGTGATCACTATTATTTATCTATTAAAATTACTGTTGCTTTCGATGTAAGAGTCCTTTGCCTACAACGTTGATACGTTATCTACCCTACATGTACATTTGGGCCAAAACTATCAATTTTTTACGGTGTGACAAATGTGAGTAATGTAATGTTTTGTTTATATGTATTTCCGATACTACTGTACTCATTCTTGTTTGAGAAATATGTTTATATTGATATGTTGCCTTAAAATTTACCTTAGAGATAGAGTTTGTCTATTTATAGCTATATCTATAAAAATAAATAAATTGTTTTTCTGTGAGTTAAAAATAAATATGTATTCTAAAGTGTGTATAGTTATTTAAGAGATGTTAAAACACAAACAAACTTCTGTACATTTTTTGTCAGTCTGTTATTATGTTTATCCTGGCTCTCTCTGGATCGGCTGAACCAATGTTGATGGGACTTGTATTGGAAGATAGAGGAGGCTACAGGGCAACGTGTAGGTTTTTTATCTTGAAATTTCCACGGCATTGAAATTCCATATTTGAATAACCTCAAGTTGGACATAATAATATGTATTTCATTTATGAATGCAATTTGGGTGACATAGATATAGATTACTTTTTTTATTTATTGTAAGATACGTTTGTTTGACTACGAACTCACCTGATGGTAAGGAAGGTTGTACCGAGTACTCAGCACTTGTTAATGATTTTAAAAGGCTGATCGAAAGTGTTTGGGCGGTAACAAGAACGGAAAGATACAGCCACTGATAAATATGACTAAATATGATAATCTAAAAATTTGTTTAAAAATCATTTTATATCATATATTGAGTCAAACTTTCGTCGTATGTAAAGTACGTATTAATAAAAGTGTAGTCATTTATGTCTGTCAGCGTGAACAATTCACTTACTCGTTATTCAATTTCTCATACAAGTCTTTCAACGAATAATCACTATGTATGTTAACACACATAATAGGCAAATGCATAATGCTTTGTTCATAGAAGCGCGCCCAGGTAACCTCGCGATGGCAGTCGAAGAAAATATATTGAAACCAATAGTGAAAAAAATCGCAGAGGAACAGGAGTATAATGATTATACTACAGATATGTCCTCAATTAGTAGTGGAGGGGCGAACTACACGTCCCAACTCTACAACATAACGCTCTCTGCGACAGGAAAGGACGATATTAAATTATTCGCCAAAGTTGGGGTGTTGGGTGAGGAGATTCGAAAGACGACTAATATGCAACACTATGAAACGGAAATAATGTTCTACACGAAACTAGTATCGAAGTACAGGGAATACGAGGAGCAATACGAATTACCGACGCCGGACAGGCTGGTGTTGCCCAAGTTTTATGGGGCCAGCGATGAATATATGAAAGAGGTGGTCGTGCTAGAAGATCTAATTGATAAAGGGTACCAGACATTTGACAGATTTAAGTATTACGATTGGGAGTACGCGTCAAAATGTGTTGAATACCTCGCGAAATTTCACGCTCTATCGATTCGCTATAGAACAGATTGCCCAGAGGAGTTCGAGAACTTGAATCAGAAACTAGTAATTGGTCTATCGCTGGAGCAATTGAAATTTTTCTATGACAAATGCATCGCCATCGGATTAGAGGCAGTGTCTGATAGAAATAAAGAGAAGGTAACGGAGTTTGTAGCGGAAAATTTCAACGATGAATTGTTCAACGCTTTCTTTAATCCGCCACGTAAAGCGGTCTTGAATCACGGCGACTTCAGGCCTAGCAACATCATGCATAAAACGAATGATGTAAGTAACTCCAACAATTCTTCATGTGATGGCCATAATATTTCCAAACTTCATAGAAACTAATTTCTTTCATTTTAATTTTCATTTTATAAATCTCTTTTGAATATTTTAAGTCGTAAGTCTTTTATTTTTTGACCAGAAAAAGTTTCAATTGTTGAAGAAAGTATGGCTAAAAAGTTTTGCTTTCAGCATTAGAGTCCGATCTGGTGATGTTTGTTACATATTATATGTACATAAATACACGTTTTACCGGTGTCTAATTAAAGAGGGTGCTAGTAAATACGGTCAATAAGGGCCTTATCCTGTCAACTTAAACATCTATGAAATGATAGGAGGACCCATACGTGTGCAGAAATCCACGTGATAGGAAGAGGCCCTAAGAGTAGGACGTGTGACCACAGTCGTTATTGTAATAGTGTGTTACAGAAATGTCCTGTTACAGGATGGTGAGTTAGAGATCGTGGTAGTGGATTACCAAGTGCTTCGTACAGGGAACCCAGCGGCTGATCTGATAAACTTCTTAATCGCCGGCTCCGACGAGGAGTTTAGGGAGAAACACTTTCTGCAGTACTTAGACCATTACTACGACGAGTTCAGCAGAATGTTGAGAAAGCTGGAGATTAATGCCAAAGAAGTGTACTCTCGGGAGCAGTTTGATGCGGACGTGAAACAGGTACTTAGCAAAAGAAATTCGGTAGAATCATTTGGGGCGCTGTAAAAATATTTAGTCAGAAAAAATATATTTATATAAACATAAAAGTTACAAAGTAATGCAATTCAACGAATAAATGATGAGGAAAAAACAAAACCTCACATTTATATAATGTAATCATTGAAGCAGTGTAATCTGATGGTTTGAAATTCAGCCGCCCATTCGAGGGGTCTGGGTTCGATCTTGGCACTCATGTCTAAAACAAAGGATAATATCAAAAAAATCTGAGGTTAGGGATGCCTACCAATCCGCACTTGGCCTGCGTGGTAGACTATAGCCTAAGTCCCTCTCAATATGAGAAGAGATCTGGTCCAGCAGAGGTCTAGTGAAAGGTTTAAAAACAAGACATCTGCGACTATCCTCCATCAGGATCGCGGGAAGAAGACTCCTAACTACTTAATTAGTTTTTATATGATAATAATAGTTCTCGATAGCACATGAAATTAGTGTTAATTATCACATGACCATCATTGAGTGTCAGTAAATACATACCTTATTATGAATAAAATAATTTGAATATGAACACACGCTAAGATAAATACATAGTAAATATTCCGTGATTTTCATTGCAGCTTTTGCCGTTCGGACTTATATTCGGTCTTTTGATTCTACCGGTGGTGACGGTGGAGGAGCAGCAAGCGCCGAAGGTGGAAGACGGGATCGATTTCGACAATGTAACGGTTAAACCGAATATTCTTTTCCAGCAGAGGTTTGATGGTCTTGTAAGCGACTATGCGAAAATGGGGATCTTATAGGATGAAGTGTGGGAGGTAACGGTAGAACTAATGGTATGGTATGAACAGTGATAGATTAGTGGTTTGAAATTCAGCCCCTCGATCCGAGAGGTCTTAATTCGATCCTGGCACTCACTTCCGCCTTGTTACGAGTTGTTTATAACTAATATTTAAATGTCGCTTGATTAACGGTGAAGGAAAACATCGTGGCGAATCCTGGACACCTTGGAGATGTTATAAAGTATATAATATTTTCTTTCTTAAAGTGTCCTCTTAATGTTAAATACAAAGTGCGCATTGTACTGTGCTAATGCAGTTTTATTACACTTTATCTTTGACAATTGAAGTTTTATTTCATACCAATGATCCATTTAATTTCCTACTTTTATCATAAATAGGTATCTTGTTAATTCGAGTTCAGTTCTAATTTAATCCCTGCAAGCATATTTTAATTTATTTATCAAACTATTAGGTTATTGTTACATAATTAGCTTCAGTTAAAATTACCTTAATGTACATATCATAAAAGAAAAATTTGCAATATACAATAGCCTAAATAAAAATGTTATTTTTAAGGTTAGAACCTGGGGCTGAGTTATTTTGGATACACGCATACGCTTTTATTTATTCACATAATAATTTATTGCGTATATCAACGGCCCGCACCATCACGTAAACACATAAAACCATACAGCGACATCACTGTACTATCGTACCCGGTGCGCATTGGTGATAAGCGCAACCGCATCTTGATTTACACGATCTCTGCGCGCTGCTCATCGCGTGTCTTCTCGGGTCCACTCGTGTCTCCTCGAGTACTCTCGGGCCCACTCGTATCCGCTCGGGTCCATTCGGTCGATCGTCCCGCCAGTCAGTTCGCCTGCATTCCGCGTTGTACCTGTGTCGCTCGCAATTTAATTAATTTAACTTTACTATTTACCGGTTGTAATAAAGTTTTGTGTGGTGTCAGCGCTTATAAGTAACAGCAGCGTACTTGATCAGTCTCTGTATGTATATGAATTTAATATAATTTACTGTTTAATATATTTTTATTATTTATACATAGTTCTGTTTATTAAATGTTTTACTCTACTATTCGTATTAGTGTGCAAAAAAGAGTAGAAGAATAAAATTCAAAATTTAAACTGCGTGTCCCCGCATCGCATGTCATGCAACATTTAAACCGATCAATAACCGCTCAAAGGTTTAGGTATTGAGTATTGTGTCATATGTTTTGAGAAAAAAAATATATTCGCCTCTTCATTGTTTTCTTTTAATATAGTCCATACTTACTACGCTTATCGTTTATACGTAACTGTATACCTAAGAATATGAAGTTGAATCACCTTAAACCCTTATCAATTATAAATAATTAATGCTTATTTTTCTGTATTTATACGGCAAAACATTGTTATTATAACTGTATACTGTGATAAACCTGTTGCAGTGTATATGCACCAATTTTGCAACAACTTCTTAGATGGAACAAACACTTACGAATTGTAGTAACCGAAAACAGTAAATATCAATACAAACGGTCAACAACATTTCATTCCATCAATTCATAAATCCATATTCATAAATTTAAAATTGTAAATTGTTTTCTGTCCGCGATGACATAAAATTGAGCATCAATAGTTTTGTCGACAGAACAGTGCATTTAGTAAAAATCGGGATGGCGGAAGTATTGAAGCCACTATTGAAAAAGATCGCAGAAGAACAAGAATATGTTGATTATACTACTGAGCTATCCTTAATAAATACTGGAGGGGCAAATTACACTTCCCAACTCTACAACATCACGCTGTCAGCTCCAGGAAAAGATGATATTAAATTATTCGCCAAAGTCGCGGTATTGGGTGAGAAGGTTCGATCGAACGCTACAATGCAAATTTTCGAAATAGAAAGTCTGTTCTACACCAAATTAGCGTCACAGTACAGGAAATACGAGGAGCAATACAAGATTCCGACAGGGGACAGACTGATTCTGTCCAAGTTCTTTGGGTCCAGCAACGATTATATGAAAGAGGCGCTCGTGTTGGAAGACCTCACTGCTAAAGGTTATCAACCGTTAGAAAGATTCAAGTGTTACGATTGGGAATATGCTTCGAGATGCGTCAGTTATCTTGCAAAACTTCACGCGCTATCAGCTCGCTATGAAAAAGATTGTCCCGACGAATTCGAAGACATGAGTCAGAAGCTAATGACTAAATTTTCACTGGACCAAATGAAGGTTTTCATAGACAATGCCGTCGTGGCTGCGTTAGAGGTTACAGCTGATGAAAATAAGGAAAGGCTAACGAAATTTATAAAGGAAAATATGACCGACGAAAAGTTTAGAACTTTTTTCGACTCGCCCCGTAAAGTCGTTCTCAGTCACGGAGATTTCAAATCCAACAACGTTATGTACAAGACTAACGATGTAAGTAACTCCAACATTATTGTCATTTACAGGCTTCCAGTCAAAGTAGGTTGACCAATATCAAAGCGTTCCAAGTAGTATTTTGTGGCTGAAAAGCCTGCGTTTTATACTTATTCCATGGTTGACCACTATGATGATGAAGTCAGGATAAGTAGCGTCAATTATACAAACACATATCAATTGTTCAGAGCTGGTTGCCTATTGTTACGTCCACTATATTCTCCAACCTGGAGGAGAATGATAAGGGGATATAAAGAAAACTATCTCAAACGCTTTAGGGTCGTTTCTGGTGACCTTCTTGACACAAATACACATATTAATATTTATTGTTTAATACATATTAAGCAATTACTAGTAAAATATCTGTAGTGAAAGTAGGAGCATGTGATCAGAAGGTAATTATAATATTTTGACATCGAAATGTATTGATTTCAGGATGGCG
Source organism: Myscelus amystis hages (assembly GCA_018244895.1). Lineage (NCBI taxonomy): Eukaryota > Metazoa > Arthropoda > Insecta > Lepidoptera > Hesperiidae > Myscelus > Myscelus amystis. The sequence continues at coordinate 2,154 of DWQT01003254.1, read as the reverse complement.
AGTTAGAGATCGTGGTAGTAGACTACCAAGCGTTACATAAAGGAAACCCCGTGGAAGATTTAATATTGTTTTTAATCACCGGTTCCGACGAACAATTTAGGGAGAAGCACTTGAACCAGTACTTCGACCATTACTATGCAGAGTTCAGCAGAACGTTGCGACAGCTGGAGATGAACCCTGATGAAGTGTACACGAAGGATCAATTTGACGAGGACGTGAAAGAGGTAATTTTCAATACAAATAGAATACTTTATATAAGGGCAGAGAAAAGTGTATAAATGTAAGAAAGGAGGGGTGTGTAGGACACTGAATGGTTACGAAAATATCTGATTTATTATATGCAAGCATTTGTGTCTTGCATCAAGAAAAGATTATTGCTGGTGTTGGATGGTTGTTGATAAGTCAGTATACATTAATAATATGACTGCAGATAAAGCATTGTTAGTAATTAAGCCACTTAGTATCAACCTGGAAAATGACATCTTATTTGTATTGCAGATTTTGCCATTCGGAATTATGTTGGCTCTGCTGGTGCTACCTTTTATAACCTTGGATGTGCAGGATGCACCGAAGTTAGAAGACGGAATTGACGTTGATAGCTTCACAATAAAACCGAGCAATCTCTTCCAAAAGAGATTCGATGGTCTCGTGAGGAACTTTGTGAAAATGGGGATCTTGTGAATCATCCTTTGAAACAGATCGTTAATTAGCTAATACAAACCGCAAAGATAAAGGAAAATAAAATGAATGATGAAGCACAAGATAACGTAAGGTTTCTGCGTGCGCGAGTTTACCATTATTAGTATTAATGTTCACATTATCAATGTATTACAATAAAATATCAATATTTATACAGTCTCATCATTTTAAACGAATCATACTTCATTAAAATTGTATATGGTAGATTGCATGTAGGTATCAAGAATATCTTATATGTTAGCTGTCTTGCCCTAAAAAAACGATTCGCCTGATAAACTGAGGACAGCTTTTATGCATTTCACAGGTATATTATCCGTTAGGTATATTTTACTCTACAGTCAATATTGTTATAGACATAGAGCTCTTCACATATATACTGTCAAACAATTCCTATAAGGGTGGGCAGAAGCCTAACAAACTTTCGCCTGTTCGCCCAAAATTGTTATACAAATTAGTTTGTTAAAGGTACTTTTGACCTCACATTAAAAGTTTAAACTCTCGTTGCAGAAGATGTATTTATAGAAGCTAAGACTTACTCATTGCAGCTTAGTCACGTAATTACCGACGCTTCGCGGAATGCATAAGAACAGTATGTCACATTCCTACCTACAAAGATAATCTTAAAGCTCCTGTATACCATTTATATGTTTCAGAATACTTAGGGTACCATTTTGAAATGCTCTACTACGTTGTCACGACGTATATTACATAACAATCCATTCCTATTCAGGTCCAAAGTGCTCATTTCTGTATCGTTTCAACAATATCGTCGCTTGGCGCTACGTATCGCCATGTTTGTTAAAGCCATTTGTATCAAACTGCGTTGTATACCTATAGATGAATTGACGAACGATTCTGGTTACATAAAGATAATTGCTTAATTCTGAACCCGGGATTAAGTGCTTAGTTGATTAATTGATTGATTTCTAGTTGAACGGTCCAGTTTAATTAAAAGACGAGTACTAAAATTGTTTTCCAATATCATTACTATGTCGTATATATGTTATCTTGTTTGTTCTTGTGGATTACATAATAAAATATGGGAACTGATCTCTTTTTAAATCCAGGATATAGGTATGCGGGCCTGTATGCTTCTTGAATGACCTGTATAGGCATATCGACCGTACTGAAAACTGGTTTGTTAGCGGTGGACGAAACAAATGAATCAGAATTCACGTTTACTGCTAAGATGAATCATTTCCAGACGCGTTCGAATGACTCACTAATATTTTACCTCTAAAAACAAGCGCTTAGGAAAATTTTGAGCGTATTTATAGATAAAGAAAGGCTTATAAATTGTTTTTTCACAGTTTACTAACATAATTTGGTGACCATTCATTCATGTTTGGCAAGCACTTCAAGTTTTTTAGAAGTAAATTAATGGTACGTTCAGACTACGACACAAATTCTGACATAAATGTCAGACATTAATGTCTGTGCTATTTACACTTATAC
>DWQT01003253.1:0-12756 GCA_018244895.1 Myscelus amystis hages | reverse complement strand
TAGCAGACCCTCGGGAATCTGGTGGCCCTCAGAAGACTCCGTATTGACAGATACGCGGCAAATATGACAAGAAGGAAAACTGTAGTCTCCCAAAAATTAGCAATTAGCATCCGCGGAGTCATCTCCAACACTTCGCGGGTATTTCGAACGACGCAGTGTTTACTTCATGGTTATTTGTATATGAACATCTTATTTTTATGAAATTTCCGTTTGACAGTCTGTTTTGACGTATTTTATTTTTATTACAGAAAAGTTATTAAACTATAGACAGTACAATTTTTTCATGCATTATTTTTTTGCAATCAGGCTTTTCACTGATCAGTAATTTAACGCAAGACCTAATGTATAATGTAAAAATATCTATAACTTTATAGATTTATTATGATTGAAGTAACAAACGAAAGTTTTAAAAGTAAGCATAAAACACAATAGAAGCTTTAGGGAGTGAAAATAAAAATCATTATTCCATTATGTAAAATGGTTTATTCAGTGAAATATAACATTCTCTATGGCATAGTCACTGGTAACGATGAGTTGAAGAAGACAGTAACCTACACTATGGTCTTAGCCTCTACATTAGCAATGCTATTACTGTGTAACACAGCGGGTAAAATAATTAATACACTGATTTGGAAAAAAAATATAAAACATGCTGGCTGAATACAAGATGAGAGAAAAACAAAACCTAAAGAATTAAGACATATCGAAGGGAAGTGTATAGATTTATATATAAACAAAATCCTATTATAAGAATTAATTTTCAAATGAAAAAGCGACCAGCACCAATATCATAATTAAATATATTTTTATTGTAGCAATATTTTACACATTTCACATCGTGAATAATACTGCCAATACAATTATGGCATATTTATAACTTAACAGCGTGGCAATTCAGCATTCACAAGCATTCTTAGCTGTGAATTAAATAAAATAACATGAAAACTAGTTATCCAATTCGCAATTTTATTCCTAGGCATAGTTGTAATATATCAAGATGAAAACCAGAAATGCATTATTGATTGAAAAAAATATAGCCTTCCAAAAAGAAGTCAATAATAAATGATATTTATTTAATTTTTCAAGAGATATTGAAACATACCACATCTAGTGGCAATTAATTGATGAGTCTATACCATAGACATTAATCGTCATATTCTCATAGAACATTTTTCGCGCCATTAATGACAATCAACTTTTGTATGTACTTTTGTAACGACAGAATAGCAACATTATTATATACATTGATGTAACGCGATCGACTTACAGCCGGGCTATTTATTCAGTGCAAAACGATGTAATCCCTAAGAATGCTTGTCGAGTTTAACAAATCATTGCCAGTTATTTATCAAAACATTAACACGTATGTGACAGTGAAAACGCGGGAAAAACGTGAAAGTGGAAGAAAGTTTTGGATCTTTCGGTAAACATTTGACACTTAGCTTTGTTTAGAGAGAGACGGAGATATGTTAAGTGCGCTAAGTGAAAGAGACGATACAACTTGGCCGTGACGCTCGTTCAGAAATTATTTATTTACCAATTAATGTGTACAATTTTTTTTAATACTTAGGTCTCTATTAATTTTATTTGTTATTGCTGATGTGGAAATTTGCAAAGAAATAAGATTTTGATACTAGTCAAAAAATTTATTTTCTGCAGCCACAAGTACATAGGATCCCTGTGAATTGTCGAAAATATTTGAGGATATAAAGCCTCAGTTGCCCGCGTAGTTCACTCCGTATCTCTATAAACCGACCTTATACGAATACGTCTAACGGGCAGAGCTATAAAATGCAGATTTTTATAATATTTGCCGATAATATAGAGTTATATGCGAAGCGTTGAGAAGTACGAAAGCGAGTACAAAAATTAAAACACATCCAATGACTACTTTTTTATGTATACATAAAAATACGATGTGACGTCGAACGATGGCAGAAATGTATGGTTTTGTGTTTATCTTATCTGTGCTTAATTTATTCACTTCAATTTTTTTTTCAATCTACACTCAACACATCGTTCGGATGTCAATCGCAGCGAACGTCACTTCTATCATTAATTTAACTGACATTAAATTATACATGACAATGACAGAAATGACATCATCGGACGGTAATAACAGATTATATAAATATTATTATCAGGTTTAATGTTTGTGAAAAAATATATATACTATGATGTGTATATTTATTTTTTTATATTGGTATACTAATGACGTATGGCAATGATGATAAAACACCACGCATTCACAGTCTAACTCTAATCCATCAAACTTGTTTTTTTTTGTGATTTTATTAATCTCTACGATCCTTTATAAGCTCTAACCGTTCACAACCTACATTCAGAAATAAATGAGATTACTGAAAAATAAAAAAACATACAAAATTGCCAAAACCCCGGCGCCATATTGGAATGATCTCATAATTAAATGCAAGACGTTTTAGTATTTGTTTTAGTCTGCAATTAGTCAATTCTGCGGGGTAGTTAAATCGTTAGAAACTTAACAACTAACATTAGTTGAACTAAACTAATTAACTAAATAAACTTCTCAGAATACACTAAGTATTTAATATAAAAATGTCCGTTGATAAAAAAAAACATTTACATTTTTCATTGGAATTATATCGATAATAAATCAAATATAGTACCAATATATCGATACCAAATGTATATTTCGAGTATGTTTATTGTATTGTAGAAAGTAATTGAATTATATAATGCAGTATGCATTATATAATTCAATATAACTCAACCACATAGGCCATTTAAACCGAAGTTATACAACAATATCGTGAAATTGAATTTGAATCCTAACGCAAGTACACTAAATAAAGGTAAAGATTAAATAATTTAGATCTAAAGACAAACTATTTAGCACCATCTGTATTATCTTTGCCAACAATCCATTTTTTTTCACTCCGAAAACATCACCACCCGCTCGTATTAAATATAAAAAGCAACATTTTTATGTTAATTTTTCTGTTAGTAATAATAATATAACTAAATATAAAGTCTAAAATTATACAAAAGTAAAAGCTACTTTGAAATTCGAATTGATAATAATGTTATTAAAAGTTCTGTTCAAACTAGCCAGTAACAAAAACTAATCGATAAAAATCGGTTTCATAAAACGATGGTTCCGAATCGACTTACTCTTTTCGAAACAATCTTAACAAATTCACGTACTAGAGACGTATTGCTGATGGAACAAGGAATTGTGTCTATATTCTATATGTATCTTCAGTACTAGTGTGGAAGATCTTTAGAAATAGTTTGAACAGAACCCAAAATCGAGGGTGCCTACGATTTTACGTCTACAGGGGTCCTATCGCCCAAGATATGATTCTACCCTTACAAAACATTCACATTGTGGTCAGTGCAAGTCAAATGTCAAGTCAAACTTCGAACGCAATCACTAAGCACTAACACTTTTGTGCCGCACCACACTGTAGCGTAATCAGTCTTTATGTGTCACTCGCCAGCGACGACCCTCGTCATTGGAACTGGGAGGTGGACGTGGAGCGCCTGCAGCCGATGGCGACCGGCGCCGGTATCCTGGACGGACCGTTCCTGGCGTCCTTACGGGGCTGCGCCAGCTGCCGCGTGCTCGTGGACCGCTCCAGCTTCCCGTCGGACATCACCCAGGCCGACGTGAAATCGGCGTAATCGGAGTCCTTCGAACTGGTTCTGGATAAAGAATCCTCGCCTTTGGAGTACGTGCGAATGATCTCCTTCATCTTTTCTAAAACGGCAGCGTCGTCTTTCGCGGTTTCGGCCGATCGGAGGATCTGCTCCAATAGCGGGCTTAAAGGTTTCTGGTGGGACGGTGACCGCAACGTGGCGCTGCTGGCTCTGAGCGGGGAGTTGCGTTTGAAGGCCTCCGATTGCACGTTTTTTGGTCTCGTTTTAGGGGACTTGTTGGGGTTCTCGAAGGTGTCAGCGCCGATAGTCGGTCTGGATTTCGCCTTGGCTTGATTGGGAGCCGTCCTCCCGCCCCAGGTGTTGCGCGCGGTGGGCGGCAGCTTCGGCGCCAGTTTCGGAGACGTCTGCAAGTTGGGAGCGTGTTTCGGGCTGGGCGTGTTGCCGCGGCTCGGAGTACGGTTCCTGACCGGGGAGTGGGGGATCCTGCTCGCTTGTCTGCTTCTGATCGTTTTGGTGGGTGATTCTGACGACTCCCGGTTTGGGCGGAGACTCCTGCTCGGCGAATCGTTGCTCTCGGCGACCACCACGCACTCCGGACTGGCTCTGTTCGATTTCTCCTCTGCGCTGATCTTTCTCCCGCCGTAGAATGTGTCAGAGAAGTCGGTCTTCCGCAAGCCGGTGTTGAGGCTGACGTAGTCGTCCGCTTTGTCGTTTTTGTCGATGTGACAGCCGTCGTCTTGGTCGAGACGCTCTGAAATGTGGAAACGGCAAAAGTTAACATTGCATCGAAGCTTGATATATTCATTGCATAGAAAGTAAACTAAGTGGAAAAGAGAAACCAGTATTTATATCAGATAATTGTTTATTCGTATGTAGCACATGGAGGTCCAAAGATGCTAACGCGAAAATGAAAACTTTTTCAATTAATTATTTAAATAGGCAGTTTCTCGGTAAACTGCACCTCATCCTCAAATGAGCTCAAAATCAAACTCAAGGGTATTTTACAATAAAAATGAAAGATCCGCCAAGATTTATAAAAGCAACATTGATTTAGCTTTTACTTTTAAGCAATACGCGACTTTCTTGCTCAGAAAATAAGATAGAAATCAGAAGGATAAAACAAAATACGTTCTTATCACTAAAATACCGATCGCAGCCAGTCAGCCTTCGGGCAGAGGACAGAGTATAAAACTAAAAAGTCACCCCTACCTTTTTATTTTCATTAATAAATAAATGATAATGAAAGGGCGAATCGATAAACGCGCGGGATTGCACGTACCAACAATTTTTCATACAGCAAATGGAACGTTAAATGTTACAGATGATAAAACATAATGTCTAAGGACAAGGTCTAAGGACGTGTGAATTGACACGCGGCGATCTTACGCCGTGTGTGTGAATTCGCTGCCGCCGTGAACTCGAAAGTGCTGTCAGTCTCGACTGTGGTGACCGAGCAGCTGGATAAGATAAATAAATATTTGTGCTGATTACAGACATTTATGATACATTACATAGCAAGAAACATTTTTTTAAATTGACGAATAATTGGCGTTAATACAATAGCAAATATTTTTGAAAATCGATTAAGAAAATGCCGTTTCAATTAACAGTACTGCATGTCCAATTTGAATATCCAAATCTGGGTGCAATCCATCGTACTATCCATTATCCACCATCGAGTGACCACCGTTGCATAAACAATTGCTAACTGACCATAATACGTTAGTTAAGAATTATATGACAGAACGAACGAACGAATATTTCCTGGTCGACTGTGGTCTATTGCCATAAAAGCTGAATCAAGTTTTACTCAATGTTTACGTTACTCTTCCATTTCCGAGCGCGGGGACACTGCCGGCGCGGTCTGGTGTCGTGCGCAAACACTATTGAAACGACCTTGTATCGATATGAATACATTTATATTGGGTTGTTTTTACAAAAATATGACCAATCGAATGGCCTCTTCGTCTAGTGGTTGGAGACTAACTAGCCTGACTATTAATTCTAGTAATTCTCTATAAGTTTGGGTGAAATGATAAATCCGATGACTCTAACACAGGCATTTAATTACCTAATTTGACATTTAACAGTCGTGTGTGGATTTGTTCCATTTATTATTATTAATGCGAGTGATAACGAGGCTATCTGCCTACCCTATTACGGACATGGCGTGACGATATTATTGATGATTATAATAAACGTAAAAAATAACCAGTCGACAGTAATTGAAGCCTAGTTATAATACAGACAGGTTATATATAAAAGCCTACACATATAGATGAAAAATATGAAATATCAAGATTTCTCACATATTCATCGTCCGTTTCAAATATATCACGTAATCTAAAATAACCTTTACGTGTAAAACCTATTAATATCTCGATGTATTTATGTTTGTGCTCGTGTCGAGTTCATTATGAGTCGCCTGCATTTCTCGCTTATAAGGAAACGGTTAGTTATACACGCGGGTAAGTATTTCAGTATTTAAGTATTGATGTGAGTTTGCTCAGACCCTGCTTGCTAAGCCAAAAGTTTTGTGTTCGATTCCTTTTGAGGACAAGTATTTGTTGCAATAAAAGTATTTACAAGTATTATGTACTTTCTACATATATAGATTTATCAGCTGTCCGGTTACCATAAAACTGACATTGAATTGCCTAATTTTAATCAGTCTTACACTCGGACAATGTAAAATTGTTGCATTATTTATTCTGGGTGTGCATGACTGTCCATGCAAACACTTCTAAATGTACTACAAATTGCAGGAAGCAGTCAATATTAGACGGTCGGATGTGGAGATAAATTGATTATAAAAAGTATGTCAGCGTATGGTTGTGTATATCTGAGCAATGTTGCCAACCTCGCAGTTAGTTAGCAGACCCTTTGAACTGCTAATTGCAATTAATTCTGGTCTTTGAAGCATGCTATCATTTGTCCATCGATAAACGTGATTAGACGCGAAGGATTTTCAACTTGCACATTTATTTTAAAGTGAATAAAACTTGTAATATGTCTCACATTCAAAAGGCAGATCTGATGGATTTAAATAGGATTTTTTGCAATGATTATTATGTATCGCTTTAATTACTTCGAAAATGTTAAAGACATCAGCTAATGGTAGCATAGATTTCCAGCTCGTGTAAAAATAAATACGAATATCTTGGGACACCTTTATCTTTAAGATTATTACAGCCAATTACAAAACAAATAATTAATGAAGACGATTTCAAAGATTCTTTTTTAAAATCTTCCTTAAGATTAGAATTGCTAAAAAGTTCTATATTCCACCTTTGAAACGGAATTTCTCATACATAAAAAATACGCTTTGTAAGTGCATCCAGTTTCCAATACTGCGTAAGTGGCCGTCAAAAGCCCGTGCAAAGTCGAAACAGTGTATATTAAAAGTCACGCACGAATCGATCGTCGTTAGCTCCTAAAAATCGTTCGCAAGTGAAAGGACTAAATAGTCGAAAGCGAATTGCGATCCTTGAACACAACAATGGTCTACCCCCATTTGGAGCACTCCACCGCCCGCTGCAATACCACCATTACCGCCTTTAACGCCCGACATTTAGAGGCGATAATCGTGTGAAGTCCCAACTTGAATATTCATCATTTGCCGCATACCACGTGAGAGTATTTCAAAACAGCCGTGAGTCAACATTCTTCGGGCATAATGTAGTCCAAATATGGCGTCGTACACGTATGGCCGTATAATATGCCCACTCCAGATTCGGTAGGCGAACGACTTTTTGGCTTAGATGCGTTAGGGAGCGGAGATAATCGTGAATGAGGGCCTGATTACAGACAGTCAACACGCACCAAACGCCTCCACAGTAATCAGAATGATCGCAGACCGCGAAAGAATGAAGAAGACGGGAAAAGAGTGCAGAGGGAAACCAAGAATTTCCGCAACAACTAAATAGGTCAGACTCTTGCTGATAGGGCATTGAAGTCTCCAAATGTATGAAGTCAGTGATGATTGTAGGCGCATCTGATTTGTAAGGATAGAGTGAGGGTTGTTCTTCCTGCCTACTCCTTAAGGAACTTGGCGTGAAGATACTTGCTTTATCAACTGTACTGGTTGAATGGCGCATGGAAACAATGAAGCACTATCCACTCCATTGCTTCCTTTGGATTTAATATCTCATTAGCCGACGTTACTGTGCTGATGTGCTTAGTAATATGTGAATTATATGCTGAATGATACAGGATATGGTAGTCATTTTGAAGGCGATCGTCTAGTGGTTTGGTTTTAGCCTCCAGGTACGGAAAATTGAGGTTCGAATCTTGGTATGTATCGAATGTTTGTAACGATGTTAAAATATAGATTGATCTCTTCAATCTGCACACCTTAGAGATGTTTTTTCCATTCTTTCAGTGGGTGGACCACTGAAACTACTACTGTACCGGGTCTCTCGTAGTAAGAGAGATTTAGGCCATAGTCTACGACGCTGGCCAAGTGCAGATTGCTTTTCACACGGACCTCAAAGAATATTACTACTAATTGACAGATTTGTGTAAATCTACCAATCCCTATTTGGCCAGCGTGGTTGACTATCGCCTGATGCCCTCTCACTATGAGCTCCCAGTCCCACAGTGGATCAATGATAGAGTTAAGATGTTTATCAGTTGTCCGGGTACCCTAACACAGTCTTGTTCTAAGTCTGAACCGGAAGCCCTTGTTCTGAATTGTCCATATTGTTATTAGCAAGCCAACATGTCAAACATGAATTCACACACGACAACGCCACAAACAATGAGATATGTAACAACAGTTTCACTCGGCTTTGCTCGTGGGAATCGTATCAAAGGTGCGTGTGATTTCTCCTCTTACACAATACATCTATACAAACGAATAAAATTGGAGTGTCTGTTTGTAATATTAAAATAACCGCTCTTTTCTAAATGCACGTATACACAGTAGATATATCAAAATATTTTTCTTTTCAATTCTCGTCTGTCTCTTTCTTCCGGCTAATCTCTGGAACGGCTGGAGCTATTTTGACGACACTCTCACTGACAGATAGCTGATGTAATGCGGGGAAACTTAGGCTACTTTTATTTTAGACTTTTAAGGATAACTTTTTTATTAAATTCAAACGCGGAATATAACAACACTAGCCGTTATCGGCGGTTTTGCTTGCGTGGGATAGACTAATTTCGTTCGCATGTATATCATTATTGCGCCCGTAGCGCCATCTATAACGGTTATTTGTTCAAAACGTGTTTGCCCGTCAAAATAAGATGTTTTTGGAAAGTCTCTGCTTACCCTAAAAGATAATAAGCGAGACTAAATATATGTACGCATGTTTTGTATTAACATGTCCTTCCCACGACAAAAGGCTAGGCGCGACCGTGTGTTTGTTACGCAAAAATATGCATGCAATATGGCGGCCGGCGCGGTGCTGGGCTCAAAATATGCCAATTTAACGGGACAAAGCTAGGCTGTCACACGACGCCACTGCATTGCGAAAGTGCGTGGCCCAAGCGATAGGAGTTAGCTGGGTGGTTATTCCGCTTTTCACTTAAAAATTAAATATGTAGACGCATATGTATAAAATAGTAGTTTCTTTATTAAATTAATTAATACAAATATATCTATCCACCGACATAGGGAAATACTATAATAAACTTCTTTACAAATATATGGCAGATTGTAATTGTGTACAATTTACTTGAAATGACAATTTAGAGCATAGGTTTTCAAACTTATTCGGTGTACTGCCCACTTTGAGAATCTACTATTATATATGGCCACTCGCAATTGTTTTATTTTAAATAGAAACTTTATTGCCCCAAAATTTACACTAATCCCTTTACCGTCATCTTAAAAGCTCCAGCGCCCATAGTGAGACGGTATAAAGCAGGAAGACTGGTTAATATCGAGTCCAAGTAATAAACGGAAATCGGGAAGCAGCTTATCACTTGGACGGCACGAAAAACAAACGATTACCAAGCGATATTGCATTCGCTGTATTAACGAATATATTCTAATGGTTTTCCACATGGTAATGCAGTTGATTGACGAAACACGAGCCAACTGGCCCGCGCTGGCCCGCACTGGACTTGCACCTTCGTAACCGCCAATTAACTTAATCAGTGGACAGTAACGGAAATGAAATTCGCGTTACAATACGCGACTCCATGTTGAATTTGATTCGATGTTAAGACATATTATGCTAATTAAGATTAGTGTCATATTGTAATCGGTTTTTGTTTTGTTTTTTTATTGTAACGTATATTTAAATTGTGTAAATTTAATTTAAAATTGTGATTCATTTTATTTATAGTTATTTAACAGAATATGATGTGATATTTATATACAGTTAACATAGATAATATTCTATTTTGAAAAGAATCTGCATACAAATTTTGAAATAGTATTTCAGGCGATTCAAATCACGCAATGGTCCTAGTATTCTAGAACAATAGAATAATAATAAAATAAATAAATGAATACCTAGCTAGTAGTCAGCTGTGACCTTTCGAAGTCAGAGAACAGTGGAATGCCTGACTAAGGTGCTGGTCTGATTTGGTTTAAAAGATGGCCGCAGTGTGAGTTGATATGGTGATGTTGGATTTTTCAACGGTTGCATAAACACAAACGCATTTATCCATCATTATATAGTATTTGTTATAGTTAATTCCACTAAAGACTATGTTAATCGTATTAAGCTTTGGCGCAATAAAGGATATCTTTTTTTTTCTATCCTCGTAAAATATCTTTATCTGGGAGATGCAAAAAAAGAAAGAAAGCTGTCAAAGTTTAATTCACGTCTAACAAAGGTTATCGATAACCTGCCATTTTTATATTGGCAACATAATTGTATCTTCCGAATGTGATATGATTTGGTAACTTACCGCTGAAATCAGCATCCTCGGTGGAGTTCTGACTGTGCAGTGAGTATCGGTTCGACGTTTTCGTGGACGGCGATCCCTGGGTGGAGCCGGCCACCACGCCCAGACTCCTGTACCCCTCGTCGGACACCTCCGAGCCGTTATCAGACGCGCTCTCGGCGGCTGGCGCTGGAGACACCGGCCTAGGACTCTTATTCCTCACCGAATGTGGGGTGGGTACTAAGTGATTGGACGACACGATCTTGGTCCGTCTGTCCGGGGACGAGGAATGCCGTCCTGGGCTGTTCCGTCTCGGAGACAGGTGCTTTCTGCTGGGTGATGCGGCTCTGTCCAAATCCCCTAAGTACGGCAGACTGGCTGGTTCACTCAGCTTGTGATTCGACGTGTAATGTAGCGCTCTGGAGTCCTCGTTGTACACCTTCGATGAGTACTGCAGAGACATGGGTTCGTATGTTTTCGGTTCCTTGTAGTGGTCATAGTTTTTTATATCTTTGTAGGGGAGGGACGTTGGTCCGATGTCTGGTCTTTCGTACGTGACCGTGGCGCCGGCTAGGTCATGCTTGGGTCTGGCTAGGCGGGCTGATAGAGACGTGCGGTGCTGGGCGCGGCAGCGGCAAGGGTCGTGCTTGTCCAAGTAGTGGGCTAGGGTGTCCCAGCCACCACCGACTCGCACCATCACGTGGGAGCGAAGAATCTGGAAAAAATGGGAGAGTCAGTTCATTTGTTCTGGTGGTACTTACTTATTTAATAACTGTAAGTTGGTGTTTTAGTTACAATTGTAACTTTCAAAACGGAAAATGTCTAATCGGTCTTTGAAAAAAACATTTCGACTTCATTAGATGAGGACACAAAAGATTTTGGGCCAGTTCGCAAATTACTGGTTTTCTTTCTAACTTCGTGGTAAACAGGAAATGATTAGAATATATGAATGTATTATGTAAAGTTTCATTTGGATTGATTTCAATGTAATGCCCGACGCTATTAACAATCATTGAGTTTGCAATTTAACATTCATTATGCTCTGGCGCCACCCGCCAATGAATCATTACCGCAATCCGTTGGATTGGGATTAGAAACCACCTTTTCTATAAACAACCGTTCTATTTTCGTCCTCAAACGGACCCAATCATTACGCCGCGACGCCAGTCTCCATTAAAGTAAACTCCACGATGAATCATACGCCGTTCGATTCCTTGTTTGGGCAAATCAAATGCCAATGGACATTGTGAAGAAAACGTTTTGAGTGCGACCTTTAGAACGGCCACAATAAGGAAACCCCAGATAAGTTTTATCGCGCTTTCAGAGGCAGGTCAGTTAACGCTGGTGGTTTTGACCTACATTCAAATTTTGTGGGAGCCTTCAAATCGAGCGCGGTCGAAGCAGACAGGGCTCAGCTTAAGCTGGTCCACGGTTTGGCCTGTCAATCACTCCATATTAAGGGTCGCAAGGCCTAGGACCTAAACGAAGGCGACGCGAGGTCGTCATTTATATCCGTTTGTGATGTATTATCGTTCGACGCGGATAGACACTTTCCCACGGCGCTCCGAGCGCTAGGACTTGCAAAATCGTATCCTGATATAGGCACGTGCGTTAGTCACGGTCAAACATAAAGTCGAGATGCGCTCGAAGTCATTAATTATGCAATATTAATACAAACAACAATGATAAATACAGCATTCTAATAGGATGCAGAGAATATATAAGCAATAAATGGAAAGCTATTTTCGAAATACAAGACACTGAAAATTATTTGGATGCAGGTACTTAGGTTGTTAATGAACACTATTCATTGCGAATTGAGTCAAAACAGATGACAATAATCCAAAGAATACTTCCCGATATTTCTAAAGATCTACTAATGTAAAAAACTGAGTTAGATAACATAATTCACTTCCACGGCAGCGTCGTGCGTGGTCGGCCTTAGATGCTTAATCATAAAGGCTGCAATTAAGGCGGAGGTGAACAGGAAACAAACGCAACATATGACCGATTGACATTATTCACCTGAACGTTTATCGCGTTTATGGAGCCGCTGATATGATTATCAAGTATTCCAGTTATCTCTGAATCACATATGGTAATCAGTACAACATTCGTGGCTTGTTTGTTCTAAAAATAAATATCTGAGTACTCATATTGTTCTTTGCTTATATTGCAACTACCCCACATACCTCAGATCAGAGACATTTTTACAGGTCTGTTAAGGCCGGTTCGGACTACGACACTATACACCGTACACTCAGTGTATACATC
>DWQT01003252.1:0-12757 GCA_018244895.1 Myscelus amystis hages | reverse complement strand
CATAAAAGTTTTAAAAAATAACTGTAAAATTCAATTAAACCTAAAAGACTTCATTGAAAATGCACGTAAACATTATTTTTATTGATATTTACGGAGAACTCTAAATATGTAGATTTTCAGAGGTTCTTCTCCTTAATTGTTATAACGAATATGTGATTTAATACAGTTATG
Organism: Myscelus amystis hages; assembly: GCA_018244895.1. Lineage (NCBI taxonomy): Eukaryota > Metazoa > Arthropoda > Insecta > Lepidoptera > Hesperiidae > Myscelus > Myscelus amystis. The sequence goes on along the minus strand of DWQT01003252.1, from coordinate 12,586 downwards.
TAATCATTTATGTAAGTGCAGATAATTTTGATGTTGTATAATTTCTTCTTCCTACTCATTAATACTAATTCTTTCCATTGGTATAATCTTACTACAATTGGTACTTTCATAAAAAACGTAAATACAGGCGACAACGAATTCTAAGTAAATAATAGGTACTCGGGTAGCATATTACTCTACATTTGTATAAAGCGAGTAGAGAAAATAAATAGACCAGAAAATTACACCGTTACGCCACCCTAACCGAGATAGTATTCTAAGGGTCTGTCCACATGAGCGTGCCATCGGTTTGTACTCTAACACTAAATCTGAAGACATGAACCGTTGCATAAAACCTTAGTCACTACTAGTCCACAAAACTTATTAAAATTTTATTCAATCAGAATTAAATAGAAGTTATAGTATCTAAACGCCTACTCTGCCTACCCCACTCTTTAAAATTGTATTTACAGAACAACGCAAAACTCATTCTTAATAATAGAAATAGAAAAAGATATAAAATAATTAATAATTGTATATAGATGAATAGTTATCAAAACCCGTATATTATTTCCTTAGCTCTAAAACTCATTTAAAACAAGTCAACGGTCTTGAAGTTAATTCGGTACTAGTAAATTTACAAGAGCTTCATTCAATTTTAAAACCACAGCACTAGCAATGCCATCTATGTGATTCATAAGGCACTACGAATACACTAGCGCCACTGCTACGCACACATATTAAACCTCGTTTTTACACAAGAACCCTCACTCGACTACGGAAAAGATGCCAAAAATAATACACGCGTTTCCCTAACAAGTATTATATTATCGCCAACCTAAAACGCTCTGTAACGTATTACGTTACGGTTCAAATTTAAATGTAGGCAATTTGTGACTTACATTATTTTGGAATAGGACGGAAAGCTTCATTTAAAGTCGTCGCAACAAGAGTGTTATAAGTTCCGTATCTTAAGAAGTACAAACGACGTTTTTGAAGTGAGGTGGTATAGAAAACCGACAAAATGAAAGAACATAAGGGTGCAAGGAAAACGTTAGCAGTTAGGACGTTTTAGAATGTAGAGGTTATCCTGCTTATAGAGTTTATGTGTGGGTAAAAGAGGGGCGCTTTCTTAAGGAGTTTCTAAGAAAGCGAAGAAAGCAAAAGGTTCGCACTTGAAGGAGTTTTGTTAAAAATAAGACGACGTGATTCCACGTTATACCGTTAGAGGGCGTGCTTTCTCTATGTTCATAGGAAAACTTGTATTTCTAAGTCATCACATGACCTATGTAAATATAAACAATATTTTAATATAAATGATAAAGTTTTAATTTTTTGTAGTAATTTTAGTTGTAAAGTTTGATTGTGTATAATAAAGCGGAAGTCGAATGCGTTTAATTTGGATTAGAACAATTATTAGAGCAAAACGTTAGCGGATTGGTGGCGGAACGCAAACCAGAATCGACACTTGTAACCGCAGCGACCAGTGCGCGCTACGATCCATACAAACCGATGACAAATCCTTCGTATTGTGTGCGCCCATTATCATCTTAACGAATAGCGTTTCGCGGTTAGCCGCAAAATTACTACAGCGCACCAATCAGAACCTTCGATAGCATATATTTTCCATTTCTATTTTTCCGGGGGGTGAAAATCTTAGAAACCACATGACTAACCGCAAAGGTCTAATCGTCCAATAGCATGTCGTAAATATAACCGCAAGCCACGCCCATTTAACCGCAAACCAACCACAACGCGAGACGTTCGCTCGTTATCGATTAAAGTAACGCTGATACATATTTTTTTGGGTTACGACTCACTCCCGACTCACCGCCGCTTTGTTTAGGCGACGCAACCAACGTTATATCTGGACCGTTTAACGAGCAACTCTCGTACGGTGGTACGCTTCTTCTCTCCGTAAATATGACTCAGATCGCTTTAAGTGGGATTAAGTTATTACGCAAAGAGATAACAGCTCAACCCCAAACTGGTCATCGTCCTTCATCACAAAGATGAAATATTGATTCACCGTCGTTGAGCAAGGAGACCCACACACTCACAACCGCGTGCAGACATACAGACACAGCCGCGACCGCATTATATTCATAATGAATACAGCTATCCCACTCGTCGGCCGTCTTTGAATTTGTATAAATATATTTTGTCTCTTTCGCTCGCCACTTGAGCGGACGATTCACCCCGGAGGGAGAGGGACGGGTGAGGGTTAGGAGGCTGTCTTCGAGAGGTCGCCAATTTCTATTTCATTAAGTGGCGCGGCTGTAACCGCAATGGATCGATGAAACTTGGCCACCTGTAAAAAGTGCAAGCTGGACTCTTGTTCACCTAACACTGTCATTGTATTATATGATCCACTACCGCCATCTGCTTGGCAAACAACACACGGATTAGGAGAATCACATTTCTTTTGGAGATTCGTTACTCATTACCACAAAGAATATACCAATGTACAGAGAATATTAAGTTGTCGGTAAAAATAACGTTTTTCCAGTATTTTATACTTAGATACGCGTTGGCCTTGACATAAAGGTGTCTATAAATATAGAGATATTATTTTGTCTTCGATTGATTTAGACTCCCTTGATCCGAACACCCTTAACTGTTGGCCATATTATTTTGCATTAAGGAAGACATAGCATTTGACTTTATTTTGTTCGATAACTAAGTAACAGGTTTTACATGATCATCGTTGCTTTTATTTATTTTCGTTACTATCATCACTTCGTCCTTACTATAATCACCCAAGTTACTAACATTATCAAATCGTATAAGAAGAAAAAAACTAGACTACACAACGAAACTGTATTCCGGTGTTCCTTTGAAACCGGCGCTCTTATTGTGATTCGAATGCGCATTAAACATTCATCACGAAACATGTTAGCGAAGTTGCGATCCTCGTCAACTATCTATTCGTAGTATTTATATGTACAATGGCTGCATACCTTCCTGGCATTACATAGCCATGTAGGTACATACATAGTTTCTAGCGGCAATTTTCATCAATGCGGTTACATAAACTACAGTTAATAGTATTAAATTCACGTTGGTATGTTCTACTTAACGGTGTTTTTTTTTCTCCTACTTACGCTTTGCACACAGCACATACTATCGTAATTTTCAGTATTTAAAGTTTTTAAATATGTAATACTAGGAGTGCATCACAATACCAACTGGATGATTTCTAAACATTTTTGATAACTTCAAAGGAATTGCAATCTCGGTAGTATACGGCCCATGTATGTGCATATATAGAATTACCCAATTGTTGTGTAATATTGTTACATAAAATGACAAAGCGATTACTTCAACGAACTTTTGCATTTTTCTCACTTAAAGTTCTCTGTACTGTAAAAGTTCTGGTTCCGGCACACACTAGGCACATATACTAACATAGAAAACACTCACAAACTCCTGTTGTGAGCTCAATGCATTGTGGAGTAAGTAGTGGAAGCCCTCTTCCTAGGAGTTGATTTACATATGTTTGAAGAGTTGTCCCGGAGGTCACCGGCGCTATTCATTATTCAGAAGGGCCTTACGGACACTTCGCTGGCGCTACATGACACATAATCATGTTTTGTAAAATGTATTCACGTTTCAGGATTCATGAGATTTTATCGAAGGAACATCGCTTGTGGATAACAAATTACAAATCTACTGACAGCCAAGTTAACTCACTATTACGGTACTTTACTTGAACATAAATATAATGAAGTTTCAATGTAAGCATTGTACATTTCCTACCAATATAACATAAGCTAATATATTCTATGTCTATATCATTTATTTATTTACTTAATAGGAATATACTCGTATCTGTACTTTTTATTTTTTGTCTTATACAATTAGCTAAAGCAAATGACAGGAGATCAAACAAAATGATAATGCGATAACTTACAAGACAGTAGTTAATTCAAGTTGCCAACACGAAGGCGCTAATGGAAACGAATCATCAAAGATCGGCAATAAATTTAAAAACGAGCAGTTCCGCAAACAAGCGTCTCTAACGGCCAGTGTAATTCCAGACAAGCCCGCTTAACCCTTATATTAATTAGCGAGAATATTTTGGGGGATATTATTTACGTAATAAAGCGTTATTTAGAGCCCCCCAAATGAAATATGAGCAATTGAAGAGAGTAAGTACTTAGCACAGACGTTAACAATCGGTAAATGCAGCTGAGAGGAGATTTTAAGAGTTAGTGCGGAAACAGCTTTTGCATATTTTGTTACGGTTTCTTTTCTGTCGCTTAAAGCTTTTACTCTGCTGAACTACAAGAAATTATTGACGTCTATTTATATTACGTGAGAAATTAAGAAAAAACACATAATAAAACCAACGCAAATAAATTGAAAGTTAGTATACAATTTATCAAGTTTTCTTTAATGTTAATTAATTAAGAGTGTTTTGGTAAATAGAGATCCCTCAATTAAGGCATTCACAAAGTAATACTTGCAATTTTAATGAAAAGTTCACACGCAATTCATACCTCAAACTTAACATTAACTTCGCGTTGCACACACTTCAATTGTTTTTAATCGGCTTTTGACTCTGTTCAAGAGAAAACTAAGGGAAAAGTCAAAAAATCATAGAATAAAATTTTCCACGCCCCATTCGTGCAAAAAATTCCAAACGCAAGCACGTCTCGCCCGGAACTCCAAATGTCAACCGGATACCCTATTCTCATTATATTGGATAAAAAGTCAGCACACGCGTTATTTAAATACAATGGTCGTTCGTTAGGCCGGCGGCAGGCCTCAGGAGTTCGATGCAAGATTTAATTAAATCGCTCCCTCCCCTGCATCATTTCTTCACCCCCGCCACCGTCGCCGATATCCCCAAGGCTGATTTATCGTTCGCTGGCCGCGAGAACGCTGTAACGTAACGGATTGAGGTAGTTTTTCTTAAACTCGAATAAAAAAGAATTCTTTATTAACCTCGTAATTACGTAGTTTCGTTAAAATAAATAAAACGAAACAGTCATCAAAACTTACTGATTATATGCCTTTAAATTATTTATAACAATAGAACGGTCTATTAATCCTGAATATGAAACCATGTTATAGAAAATATTCTATACTTTAACCGCTTAATATAACATATGTATTTATAAACCTACACGAAAACTTTAAAGATTCTTTTAAAATTTCCCACATAATTTGACCTACACTTATCAATATCCTATTTCTTCTTTAATCAGAGGTTCCGAAATCCCCGTTGAATACAAAAATCTATTTTTAATCATGGTTAAGGGTTGCACCTACATGTATACCGTTATATCGCTACTGAAAGAATCTCGAGACTAAAGGGAACACCTCGCAATTTCCGATGAAGCGTGTAAAGTGTATTTCCTTGTCCAACGGAGGATCGGGTTACTTTTTCTCGCACTATATTAAGACGGGATAAGTTCGTCCCTCGCGGCCAACGGCCGAACAGGGGCGCCTATGATTTATAGCCAGCAATTTCTTAATCCCGTGCCTATAAAACTGAATTTGTTCCGTACTTTCATATACGATCACCGTACATTGCTCAATGTAAACTTTTAATTTAGTAATGCCCTCGAATATGGAGCAATGGAACGAAAGAATGTCTTTTCCTCAAAATCGTGACTATTCGTATTAGTCCACAAGTCATATCCATATCGGTGTGTTGTCGACATCTTGACAGTAGGCGATAAGAGCCGACAACGGCCAATTGGATGTCTCCGGAATTATCAGCGCCGAAAAATAGAAAAAGAATTTCCGTGGTAAGTATAAGTACCTACTCTAATATACCTTTAGTTATTGTATATTTCACCTAGCGAAAGCATGCATGTGTATATTTTTTGCATAAGGAGTATCAAAATCGCAAACGTAAAAACTAAAAGCTTCTCTCGGTTAATCCAACAAAAATACTTCTGTCATGATTTATTTACCATTCATCATCACCATCTATTATTGTAAGTTTCTTCAAACATATTCCCTACTTATTACTGCTATTTCAATAGGGTAATTTTTACAGGGATGCCTCACATTCAAATGTTTAGATAAATATCATTAAATTAATACGTGTACATATATACATATATGGCCATTTACAAAAGGAGACAGTAACTATATAAGTATTGAGCATGTTTTTAGTTTGCGGTCACACTATAATTAAATTGGAAAGCCCAATCGCTACGCTCGTAATTCGTTTTAACCAATTTATTTGTGCAGACATGAAATTGAAACAATCGGACGTTATGACATGTGGACTGTGATGTTTCGAAAACATTTTGGCGTTTATTGTAAAATAAACTCACAGTCTTCTATACTTACATGTCACAGATACTCATCTGTCGTCCGGTAGTCTATATACAAATGATTGCATTGGTTCTTCTTCCACGATTCCACTGTATACTCTATGACTTAGGGCTTAGGATGCTACCACGCAGTAAATCATCCCGCACATAACTCACATACACGCGCCACGCGCCTGTATTTATCATTTCTTTGTCCACCCTAGAGATTTATCGACTGCACCCTGGCCCTACGAGACGATAACTCAACAACTCAGTTATTTATTTCTTTTCTACGACACGATATTGTGGCAAATTGATAAAGAATGATTCTGACGAACACTTTTTAATGTTTGATTTAAAGTTGAATTGATTTAAAGTCGAGTGAATTCTCATCAAAATCTTCTAAAACGTACTCGTAATTCTAATTTCAAATATAACAATTAAAAAAAATTGTACACAACTCCCGTTCTTATTAAACGCGTTTATTTTATTATGTAATTTAAACTGTTTAAACTATATTTTTTACTGTTAAACTAAAAATTACATACAAATTCTAATACTTGTTTTCCGAAAATTTAAACTGAAAATCGGTAGCTGTCAAAAGGTCTAGCAACATAGGAAAGTTAAGCCTATTAATAAATGCTATAAGAGCATCCCAGTTGGGCCGTAATTTGATACTTTGTTGTTCGATTCGTACTGATTAATTAGGAGGATGATATGAAAAGTAGCTCAGAGAAGTTTCTTGTCTAATAAGCGAACTTGGCTCCGAAACGTCTTTTTGAGTAAAACTTGGCGTCTTTGATGAGACGAGGGTTCGCGATACGATTAGATAAGACTCTTCGAGCATGTTTTCTCGACAAACAACTCGCTTCTATAGCAACGGATTTGTTACTTTCAGTTCAGAATTCATATAAAAGATATTTGAAAAGTAAAGTATTAAGAGATTTCATAGAAATGTATAATACTGCTCTTAAATTATTTAAAATCCTTAATAACGTTCATAATAAAATATTAAAAAAAATGTTAACCTAGATAGTCTTACATGTCATTTACAGAACCGGTTAACAGGTTTTTCTTATGGAGAGGATAAAAAAGTTACTTAATTAATAAAAGTTCTTATTATCCTCTCAAACAGGAACAATATCTATCACGTACACAACAAATTAATTAATAATAATTACCGTCGCTAATTTTGGTAACTCCTCAACTTCACAGCTCAATTACCTATGCCCATGGATACTACGAGATTACCCAACATAAATATATACCGATTTATGATATTAATTAAATCTTTGGACAATCCGCCAATTAAAAAACTTACACGTATTATAGATACATTTTTACACGCTCTCACAATTTTATTATGGATATTTATTGGATAATGTGTTGTTACCTAATACAGGCGCTTCAAAATCGTTAGAAGAGTTTTAGACGATTCAAGTACAAATGGATGACAATTTTTGTTATAATCCAAAATACCTTGAATGTCACTAACACAGCTAATCGTTTTGTAAAAGGAATGGAGATAAAACGGTGCAGATTTTGAGAAAACCACTCCTGAGATTCCATCCGCATCTAGCTAGTGTACTATTAGCTTGCACCGCTCGATTGCTATTAAAGGATTAGCGTCGGGCACAAAGCGATGGCATTTTGTTCTCCTTGCCCCTTGTCCAGTCCCTCGCCCCTCGCCTCGGGCGGGCCGGGCGACCCTCAAGACCTTCGTACATTTGCATAGCTTTATAAAACAAGCTTAGGTTTTCGCTTGCCCTACGTTCTTAAAGGATAAAGTAAGGATACTGTTTTCTACTGAATTTTTCCGAAGGCGAGCGTTCTAAATAAATTCATGTAGACTTACAACGTCTGGCGCAGATTCTCAATACTGTTGTGTATGTATATAAAACACCGCGTACGTATAGCTACTTACACACTTAAGTAGTTTTACTTGCGCTCTAGTCTTTAATATAGCACTTACTTGCAAATTCAGAAGAGCATTCTAATAGTCTTTAGTTTTCTTTCTTAATTAATATTCACAAACAACGAATATTAACAAATAATCATCATTGTTTGTGACTATTCCTTATATTCGTATTGTGACTAGAGAATTGCGTGGATTTCGAGATTTTTTGTTAATATGCAAAAGATTTATGGGTTCAAATAGAATAATTTGTAGATTACTCAGCATTTTATCTACTTTATGCAGTCAAAAAAATTGTGGGCATTTCCGATAGTATATTCATACTTGCTACATGCATGTATTGGGAGCTTCCACAAGTTATACAACGACCTACATCTCGCTAAGTAGACACCTCTATCTCACCTTGATATGTAGTTACCGTACCGCATCTGCGTAGCACCGCCTGCATATCTTGAATAGCTGCACATCCGTCCCGCAGGCACGCTAGGCACGCGTCGCTACAGACGCCTGGACGCTATAACTCGTTATGTTATAGCTTCTATTAATATCAACAGCTGTAGCGCTGAAAACTGTTCATAGTTTAACATAAAAACTCAAGAGAGGTGTCAAGGGACACCCGGATGGAACGAAGTTCCTTTCGATTAATTAGTGAAGGAATTGTAATAACATTTTATTTCTTTTAATTGGCAACACTAGTGAGTCGGACAACTTCCGTCTGAATTTTTCGCCTGATTTTTTTCCGTCTAGCCTCCTTCGCAACGCGCGATAAGGAATTTCGTTACAATTGTTACACTTCCACAGACGACTGCCTGATTTCAAATTAGGCAATTAATTGCTTGTTATGGTTTTGGACAGCAAATAAATATACAATACATGCTACTTATCACTAGTATTTCATCATGTTATAAAATCTAAACAGAAAAAGCAAATGTTCTCATCGCACCTTTATCCTGGTGGTGATCGAACCCACTGCCTCCGGTTTATTAATCCAGAGGCGAGTCAAAAATTAGTTTACGATTAATTGCGAACAACTCAGAGTTTTCCCCGAAATTGGTTAAGAAAAGCCTTCGCCGATTCATGCACGGTAGCTAGTATGGAGTGAGTCGACTCATTATCCGATATAATTAATTGGAGTTACGTAGTAAACTTCTCGGTTGTCGGTCTGAAGGAATTCTGTATAGAGTTCCGAGGGTCGTGCTGGAAAGGACATTGTGGTTAAAAGTGAAGAAAGGTTCGAAACGCATGATCAATCAGCCATCAGCCATATTATATCTAATTAAATAATTATAAACTTTCTCAAATATATTCTTCCTGAGATGAGTCAAGGGTATAAGTACCAAAGCACAATATTGCAAGCTTTGCTGCTTCGCGGCAGAACCCTGTAAAGTCAATATATGGCAGACCTTGGCTATAGTCCGCTAACACTCTTACGTAAGTAATCAATTCTCAAAAAACTTCATGAATTTTATCTACGAATAATTTCTGTTGCATCACTTATTTATTTATATTGCTTCGCTTACCGACAATACGCTTAGAACCATTTTTCCCTATCTCAATCTTCTACTGTACATTGAAGACCGTTTCTCATCCAGTATTTCTATCTCTCGGAACACTTCAGCGAGGGTTTGTGACTGGAATCGATAAGGGAAGTTGGGCTCAAAAGTTTTTGTTCCAATCGCGAAAGGTTAAATGATAAAATACCTTCGCCTGTAAGTTGGTTTTGTTTGCCGATCAAAACTTCAGCTGGTGCTCGTATATTGCGGCGAAGATAGATAGGTGCGTTATAGGTATATCGAAATCGATGTTCAGAATTAACTGGATGAACGTAGCTTGCAGTATTTCGGGTAATTGTAGTGACAATACCTGTTTGGGTTTCATCGACACAACCTCGACTTGCCGACCAAGTAACAAATCAATCAAATTTTAATGATTGTTAATTAATCATCATTTTCAATATATCTATCTCGTAACGCACACAGATACAATAAAATATATTGATTCATATTTTAGTACAATCGGTCTGTCAAGAGGAAAGTAATAGGAAATAAAATTGATTAAAAACAAGTATTAATCGTGTCGGCTATCTTATGAGCAGTGGAATCTTACATCCACAACCATTTTTAACCCATGTCAGATAGCACTAAAGTCTTGATGGCATAAGTACTCATATTTTAGGTTGCACTCTTCAAGCCGATACATTATTATGCAAGGCATTGTGGTAGGAAAAGATTCACTCAGCATCTAGCTTTGCAACGGTAGAGAAAAGGTTGACGATGGGAAACTAAATTGTTTACTATTTTTTATAATATGAAAGTAGCAGACGAGCATACAGTCCACCCGATGGTAAGTGGCTACTGCCGCCCGTGGACATTTATAATCAGCCCCAGATGAGATTAAATTCCTATCTCAGGTCGACCATAGATGCCCCTGAGGACTAAGCTGGAATGCCTCGAAATAGTATGTCTCCCTTACCACACCCTTCAAACCAGAACACAGCGGTGCTTAACACTGCTGTTATAAGGGAGAAAAAGATGTGGCGGTGGTGCCGCCGGAGACGGACCACAGAGGGTGCTACCACCTTCAAAATGCAATGAAATGAAAGGTAGGTGTATTGAGTTTTCAGCAAACTTTATTTTTAGGCAAATTTCTTCAGCCTAAGCCACTTTAGAACTGACTGTGTCCGTTACTTAGGCATTAATGATATACCAACATCAACGCCGCAAAGATTGTGTGAACGACACAGTAATGGAATCCCGCAAATCACTTAAGCCGTACTTAAAGCTTATAAATCAAGCTGTTCCCTGAACTTGGAGTTCAATAGAGAGTCTTAGTTTAATTACAGTCCATTCGAATCCGTTCGATTTCTCCGGTTTTCATTACGTACACTCATTTGTCGGGCGCACGGAATGCGGCTGAAGTAATGCCGTGATTAGTCTAGCTGTTAAGACTGTTCTGGACTTTTCCAGATTCAATAGAAATGGAACCGCGTCACACAGCACTTCTCTAGTCTCAGGTCTGTAAAAGAAATTACTTTGTGGAATGAAATTGTGGTTTACGTCGTTTAGGGTGTCCTGTGTATGAAAACTAAAAAAAAAATCGGAATGGAATTTTAAGGGAATCTTTCCATCAGAAGTTGCTAGAAGCTAATATCAGTACTTTTGCTTCTTACAAAGTTGTTCCTCTCGAATAGTAATTCGTCATTTGCAAAACTGTCACGTTTAGTCCTAAAATAATTACCTTATTTATCTTGTAATAACCGCAGCTGCTTAGTAGAACCAGGTCTGGCGATGGTACTTTATCGGGCAAACTGTATACTGTTCCATCACCTACCGAATGGTAATCTTAAGTTCATTGTTGCATGTTCTTTTAAATGCTATGCTCAAAACGATTGTTACCGCCAAACTATTATCTAAAACACATCCACATAACAATGGCAACACTCACAATACTAAATAGGCTTTTTAGTTAACTATTTAATAATTCAAATTTGGAAACAGACGCTGCGCAAGCGACGGCGCCAACAAACCGAGCAAACGTTAACATTGTATGGATACGGGTATCTAGATTATTTATGACACATTTTATTAGGGACTAGCTGACTCGGCAAACGTTAAATTGCTATATAAATTATATTGCCGTTGTCGCAATTCTTTTTATTGCTGCTCCTGTCCTCTTCATCTTAGCGTGATGTTATATAGCCTAGAGCCTTCCTCGATAAATGAGCTATCTAATACTGAAAGATTTTTTCAAATCGGACCAATATTTTCTGAAATTAGCGCGTTCAAACAATCAAAAAACCAAACAATCAAACAAATTCTTCAGCTTTATATTATTAGTATAGATATTATTATACATACATAGTGCTCAAAACTCAAAATAATTCTAGTCATGACTTCGTTCGTATTGATAATCTTATGAATCAATAATAATATAATAGAGAATAATCTAATAGTAATAATATACGTGTCAATATAAACATTACACATTTTCATATTGTATATGAATTCTTCCACTTCCATTGAAGTCCATTGAAGCAGAACACGTAAAAGAACCTTATAAGGTTTGAAGCCTCGACTATATAACTATAATATTGAATTCGCTATTAAATAAATACCTTACGCGTTCGCGGAACTACGACAGACCCTGGTACCTAGAGAAACAACCTGAGCCAAAGGGTATGACAGTTTCAATAAACGTTGATATATTTCTCGCGCGCATCGAAAAAGAAACCGTTAAACATAAATAATAGGGAGAAGCAGCGATAGCCTAGTGGTTTGAAAATCAGCCTCTCACTCCGGGAGTCTGGGTTCGATCCTGGCACGCACCTCTGATTTATCAAGTGCGTTGTATAAAACAAATTTAAATATCACTCTCTAAAACGGTGAAGGAAAACATTGCGAGGAAACCTGCACACCTT
>DWQT01003251.1:0-12759 GCA_018244895.1 Myscelus amystis hages | reverse complement strand
TCATTATAAGGTACATATGTCCATACACTAAATAACAGTTATGTTTCAGTCATCGTACTTCAGCTTTGTGCGCCTTTCACGCTATAGTTGACCGGGATAAAAAAAACTGGCGAAAAACACCTCCCAGTACTCTTTTAAATACCAAAAAATTTAATGAAGTAAGCCATGTTGCAGTATGGCGTTCGTCCGATAAAGAGCACACGTGACAGCTCTGTGACAGCTAAATTGCCGTCCCAGCTTCATTCCATCATTGGAGTCGAGTCCGGGTGTGGAACTGGTGTCCTGACAAAGACCGCAGGAAGGGTCATCGTGAGCTTCATCCAGTTAGCGTAGCCTATACCCTCTGTTGCCCCATGCAACGGTTGAAGTCATAATAGAATTACCTCCGATTTAAAAGTGTTCCTGTATCAAGGCTTTGGTACAAACGCTTTGAAGTAGGAAGTAGTCTGCCCAAGACGAACTCTCAGCAACTATGTACCTACTACTCTCGATACGTACATGGGAATTGGTTTAGAGTACCCGAATAGGCATTTCCTAGGTCACCGCGCATATCTCAGTTACCATCAAGTGATCTCGTCGTAGACAAATGTATGATTATATCAAAAAATTAAATATGTCTTCTCCGATTACCAATTACATAACATTGATACTGGAAGCTGCAATAATTGACAGATTTCCATTAGCGAAAAAAAACTAACTTTATAAATGAAATTAATTGTGATAAAAAAATCAGTAACATATGTAGAACTTTTTGTTGAGTTTACTGTAAGATCAAGTGACCGTCAACGGATAACTAATTTGAAACCGCGCAGAAGGCGAACCGAATGACATGAAACGCTCCCCGAACCACATATCTCATGATATGATATTCAAGCACAATCAAATTACTTTTTACATGCGGGCCTTTTATGTACCAATCAGATAAAACTGTTGAATTATCTGTTTTGTATCACGTTTAAAAAAAAATTACACCGACAAGTGAGCTTGCATTGTTTTTCTGCAGTTTAATGAATTTGTCCACCGAAACGGTTTGAGCGATAAGCGATTTCGTCGCATTAGTAGCTTATTATTCGACGGTTGGGTGAATATTAATAATAATGTAATTAAGACAATACGACTATAGGTGATGTTTGTAAATGAAACACTCTTAATGTTTATATGTGAATTTTGGGTTGAATAGTCCATATGTTTCCCTATAACGAAATCTATGTTCCAGTGAAAGTCCCATTAAAATCGGTTCAGCCGTTCCCAAGATTAGCCCGGACAAACTGAAAGACCACAATTTAAAAAGTTTTGTTTGTGTTTTAGTATCAATGTAAATAAGTATAAACATTTACGAACAGACAGTCATTCAGAAATCATAGATAGCAATTCAATTGTATTGATTTGTTTTAATATCAATAGGTACTATTATTTCCTTATGAAGTCGCGATATTTTCGTGCGTCCCATTCGCCGCACGTCGACGGTGCGACGCGCGCGCCCCTGCGAGAGGTAGCGAAATTTCAAAACGACTCAGTTCGATCAAATATTCATGTTGGTAACATCGCGCGCGATCAAGATGGCCGCCGATCGCTAACAAACGGGCGTTTTGTAAAAAATTAAGCAGTTGTAAGCGGTATCTAATTATTTTGACATTTGCGAGTGCTTTTTGCGCGTGCGCGGCGCATGCGCGGTCGGCGGTCGCGCGCGGCCCAGCGTGTATCGACTCTGTACGTGCATTGTGTTCGCAACTTTGTTATAATACTTTTTTATTTTCAAAAAATGTGCAATTAAAAACAATTAGCGTTTTTTATTATAGTTCTCGATAATAACATGCATCGAACCGTTTTATTTGTTACCCTGTCTCTTACATTATTGTTGCGTGTCAAGTATTGTATAGTTTGATAGCAATGTATATTTTGTAGCTAATATACGTCAATAACAGATCTCAATTTTAAATTTAGAAACATACATTTTTTTCGATCTATTTCGATACAGAGAGATTTAGATACAGTTCTTTCATTTGAAAAGGTTTAAAATCTTAGTCTACCACGCTGGTCAAGTGTGGATCGACAGACTTCACACACCTCAAAAACATTACCTACATATTTGTATAGCATTTCTAACGTGTGCAGGTTTCCTCGCGATGCCTTCCTTCACGATATAGCGTGTGATATTTAAATTTAAAATCCACCTAACAACGCGTGTCAGGATTGAACCCAGATCCCAGCTAAATTTCAAAGCATTAAGCTATCACTGTGTTTTATGTAATCATAAATGTTTTGACAGAACTTTCTAAACCGGAGAAAAAGGTAAATATAGTTTCAATTATTTGCGAAGTACAAAACAAATGCAAAAGCGACTCAAACCGATTCTCCATATCAGCGAAACTCGGAAGCCTCGTAACTCCGTATATTCAATTTAAGTCGCGACAAGCGCGAACAATAAGCAGTGCCTACACGAGTGAGCACTACCAACCATTACGTATGCGGGATCTGATGCCATCTTTGTATCAACCGCGGACCGCGATACTTCGTATACGGCATCCATTCACGCGTTCGTACTAACGCGCGAGATGTGGAGTCCTTGCGACGAAGCAATGGATAACGAACAGTTACGGAACGTCGCCGCTTAAGTTGCGTTTGGTAAGCGGCCGCGCAACAAAAACGCAGCGCGCAGACGTCATTGGCTGATAATTGTCGCTGCCCGCTCCCACCGTATCGGCCTAGATAAACGCGTTTCCATCTTATTGTACATTTCCAGATAACGGCCACAATGCACCCTGAATATTACTAATTAGGCCCGCCTCATACCGCCGGCCATTGTTGAAAGAATGAGATAGTTATCTGTTTGTTGTCTGCAAATGAGATTTGCGATGCTGCTTTGTCGGGCCGCGGAACGTAAGTGCTTTGTTTCGCGTGAAATATTATTTGCGAAAGCTCGCCAGCTCGATTCCACTTGTGTGTGGCTTACTGAAACGATCTGAACGGGTTAGCGTGGACGCCGGGGTTTATTACTCGACCGCAAATACGAGTGTGTAGGTAATGAGTGTACGTGGAAGATGTTTCCTTTGCTACGTGTAATTAATTAAAGGTTCTTTTTTCGTTTAAATGCAAATTGAATGCGTAAGGTTTGATAAAATCTGTGCTATCCTATGGAGGCAATCCTATTATCTATACTAATAATATAAAGCTGAAGAGTTTGTTTGATTGTTTGAACGCGTTAATCTCAGGAAATATGGGTCCGATTTGAAATATTCTTTCAGTGTTAGATAGCTCATTTATCGAGGAAGGCTAGAGCTATATAACATCACGCTAAGATGAATAGGAGAGGAGCAGCAATAAAAAATATTGCGACAACGACAAAATAATTTATATGGCAAAGCAACGTTTGCGGGGACAGCTAGTGAATTAATACTTAAGCACTAGGTTTTGTTACTAGCCTGTATTAATTTTCATATAGGACGTGAGTTGCCCTATTCTTATATGGCGTATTTTGAACATTTGATAAGAGTTAATTTACCAATGATTCTATCATTTATTTTATATAATAAGAAGTACGATGCAGCATACTTTAAGATTGCTATCTATATTTATACGCGAGTGGACAAACCGTTTTCCTCTTAGATAGCGTACGGTGATTGTTTAAAGAGGATCCATTTGCATGTAAGCTTCACGCACGATAGAGAGAAGGACAACACAATAGATTTTGTAGCATAAAATCACGTCAGTGGAATATTCTGTGCGTATTTAACTGTCGTAACTTATTCTTTAACTCGTAGTAATGGTTAACTGGCTTAGGGTAGATATCAATTGGTGAGCCAATTACTAATAATAATTACTAGTGACAAATAAATGTCCTATTGGGAACAAAGATCTTTAACCAGAATAATAATCAATGGATCAATCCAGCACACGTCAATCTGATTCCAAATTAGGCATATAAATGCTTTTGTTTGCTAATTATTACTTTTTACATCACGCAAATGTTTATACTGGATGGTAATGGAACCCGCGACTTCCAGAGGTTCACTAACCACTGGATTAAATGGTCATGCATGTTTTATGTTCTAAGATACTTACTCGTACTTTCTATATTCTGCTTCAGTACCTCACGAGTCAATGGAAAACTATCATCTATACCTATAATTCTGCCTTCATAGTTTCCAAGCCGAAATATTAGTACTTAATGACTGCACAAGACGTAAGTATATTTATACAGTTACATTTAGTTACTAATCCGATATCATTATATTAATACTTGTAGTAAAAACTTTGGACCCTTTTTACAAAAAATGCTCGGACGGAGCAGTATGAAATTTGGCACACTTATAGTTTATATGTAGGAGAAGTGCAGAATGCTAATATTTTTCAATAATAATCCTTACAAAGTACATTAAATCGATAAATAAAACATTACACACACTATCATGAATTTTACACATACCTACAGACATTTGTTATTTAGTTAAGAAGAATATCAAAAGTGTACTTAGCGGTCATCTCACTAGATAAAATCGCATGTCGTGTTTATTGCACAATGAAATGTGGCGTTTTATGTTAATAACTGTACCGTGGGCGAACGTCGAAATACTGACTAATCGGGCCGTGGGTAGTCGGCGAAAAAAAATGCCAATTTTAAATTATTCATGCTACCCACATGTTCTATAGGAAATCAGATCTATTTACATCCATACTCTGATATAGTTAATTAGTTGATTATTCATTTATCAAGTATCTTGTAGGATTTAGCGACAGCTTGTATTGCGATTTCTTTTTTGTTAATGGCAACATTTACTTACGTAACTTGACGTGTCTGTATTGCCATGTTAGGTCGTTATTATTTTTTTTTGGTTTCATCTAACGTTTTTGTTATGGCAGTACTTAGTTTTGCCTACAGTAGGATATTTGTCAGTTCATTTCCCAAGACGCGAATACAAATTTTGACAATTACATATTTGGTTATAGAGTCGTCTTAATTTCAAATGCTTAGTACAGATTGTGCCATTTCCTCAAATTGCTCTGGGAAACGAATCTAATTGAACCTTTTTTAACTATGAAGATAGTGGTAGAGTTTTGTGTGAAGCGAGTAAGCATACAAATAAACAGTCACAATTACCCTCTGCCTTAATAAATTGACTGAAGTGGCAATAAACAGGTAATATCGATTTAGGGACTGTTGAGGTGAAAGGGCGATCACGTTTCGTTAAAGGGAGCAAAGGTCGTCTCCCGGCGAAATGAACTCGCGAACTGAAAATATCCTTCGAAGGAAAACCATTCGCCTTAACTCGGTTAAATTTACAAACGCTTGATAAATTAATGGATTACCATAAAAAGTTTGCTTTTTTTGTCTCGAACGTTTAATAAACACAAGTAGTTTTGGTATAAAATATTGTGTTTTAATGTTGTGTGCCCATTAAAGACTTATTTGGTGAAAGCTCATTAATGTGTTTGTTAACTTTGTTGTTAATAAATAATCGTTTGGAAGTCTATGAACTAATATGACTTCTACATCGTTCATAGCATAGAAGAAGTGTGTTGGATATTAGGACCTTTGAATTGGACAATTGGACTGTTGGATAGTTGGGCGGTTCTGCTGGTTGGACTGATGGTCAGATGGATAATTGGACAGTTGGACCTTTGGACAAATGGATAATTGGGCAGTTCAGCTATTGAACAGATGGACAGATGGATAAATGGACAGTTGGACTGTTAGACTTTTAGACACATGGATAGTTGGGCAATTCGGCTATTGGACAGATGGACAGATGGATAATTGGACAGTTGGACTGGTGAACCTTTGGACAAATGGATAGTTGGGCAGTTCGGCTATTGGACAGGTGGACAGATAGATAATTGGACAGTTGGACTGTTGAATCTTAGGACAAGTCGCTAGTTGGGCAGTTGGCCTGTTGAATTGAATTTAATGGAGAATACAATAATACGTTGTGTTTCCTTGTGTGCTCGCTTACAGCACCGACTTCAAGTAGTAAGCGTAAAACGTTAATTTATTCATTTATTTCAATACCTGTATACGGGTAGCTATTAATATTCTCGACTAGGCACCTACAGTTAATGGCGTCAATCAAATAACCAACAATTTAGCTGTTATAGCTTAAAACTATCTTAAATGTGCATTATTTTATATGCACTTAAGGTGGAATGTTACTAAACATTACTATGTTATTTCCTTGTGTTGTCTATTTGGGTTTATATTCTATCGTTATCGTATATTGATACATATTTATCATATATAGAACATTATGTATGCAGCTACCAAAAGGAAGAGAAGGAATTTCATGAGATATTAAGCGCACCCTGTCCCTAAATGCTAATAAGTAGACATTTTTAAGTTGACTACAAGCGACAGTAACTCTTAAGAGCTTTGCTAAGTTGAGATTTATTGAAATTGATCGTTGAAGTTTCGAACCCAGCGGCGGAAACATCTGCTGTTCAGAAACTTAATAGACGCAAATCGCAATCTGAACTCTGGCAATGACTGAAGTACAGCCTTCGAAAAAGGAGGCATTGATTGTACGATATCGTCGCAGTGGTTCTAAGTCAACGGGGAATCCCCAAAAACCCCACCGCACACCGTCCATGATGGGTGAGTGTTACCTCCAGATTGGATATGATAGACTATATTGCGAAATACGATATTTGTGATTGAGCTATGTCTATTGGTGCTGTCATCTTCAACAAACTAACAGACGAGCTTGCAATTGATCCAAAAAATTGGGCAAGGAATAATGTCTTGGGACACACGGTCTTATGATCCCAAATTATGTATTTTAGTAAGTATAGTAACCAGAAAGCTGATAAATTCTCTAAATAAATCAATGTAGATAATATCCAGACACAAAACTCACACAAGACTCGTGCTCGTCATACTAGAATATGTCCTTTACCCTGAACCGTATACAACCCTTCACCCAACAGGGTCAACAACCCCTAGACCAACCCACCGGTCAATTTTTTTTTCACCCTTTAATGGTCCACTACTTGACCGGTTCTCCTCTTATAAGGAGAGGAATTTAGACCATGGCCACGATGGCCAGTCAATATACATAAATAGATTAGGGATTACATATTTCTTGTTTTATCCGCATCCATAGCTCAGTGTGACTCGACCGTTATGCTAATGACATATTAATTACAATTGTACCGTAAACATTATCCCCGCGAGATAAATACACGGTTTGTTGAATATTAATGTATCTTGTTAAACGACACATGCTTAGCGCCTTGTTATATTAACTGGATCTCAATATTGAATGGATATTCCTCGGATTTACGTATTCTAGCAATTCCAAATGTCATTTAACTTGTATTTTATTGAAGTTTACCCATGTATGTGATTGGACTGGGGATTCGAATCCCCGGAAGAAATATTCCCAATTTCACACGATAATGACGCAAACCGTCACGCACAAATCTTGTCCTCTGGTAACCAGTAACCAAAGAAAGAAAGAAAGAAAGACAGAAAGAAAATAGACGACATACGTTACACATTGAAATCGTAGCGTAAAAACTCGCTCGAAGCGATCGTGAAATCATTACCGTGTGATGATTACAAGCTTGTTAGCCGGCTCTTTGCAACGAAAACAGAATTGCGTGTCCCCGGCGACATGATAAACGCGTCGTAGCGGTCACCGCCGAAACATATGGCACGACGTCCACTATTCCCAAGTACCGTCAACATATAAAGCAATACAGTTAGATCGCAATATGGAAAGAAAGTTCTAGAATGTGCCAGTCAATTTGTGCTACAGAACACTATCCTTGGCTTTAAATCAGTATGTGACCAGTTAAATGTTTTAGATGTTTGGATTGTTGTGTATCTAATCCTTCATCACTAAATACCTATATAAGTACTTCTGTGAAAAATCAATCAATTGATAGGTGACGCGCGGTGCCCAGCATTGTTATCGGCGTAAATCCCAATCCTGTGAAGATTTCGGGATTAAAAGTAGCCTATACATTGCAACATCCTCATCTACTCATATATTCCGGAAATAATCCCCTTAAAATCGCTGCACCCGTTCCTGAGATTAGTCCGAACAAACAGACAGACTAAAATTTAAAAAAGTTTATCTTTTAACATTGTGTAAATAACTACACTTGAGAAAAAACAGTCATTTGAAAACACATACAGACACTTCTCATATAGTCGCTCGGCGACAGTCTTCTAGTCAATTTAAAAAAAAAAAATCGAAATGTACTACAAAATTGATTCAGCCTTGCACGCGAACGCTACGCGGTGACAAGGACACAACACAATACGAACGAGCGCATTTATCATCATAAGAGTTGTATTAACGCGCCCGGCCGCGGCCGCGGCCGTCGTACACTGCACACTTCGCGTACAATACTATTGTATCGCTATAGGGTTGGCACAAACGACTTAAAAAAATAAAATTAAACACTAAGAAAGTCTGCATGAAGAGAGTAATGGACCCACGAAAGAGATGCTTCGTGATCCGACCGAGACTGTCCTATCACGACCAAATATGTGACCATTTGCTGACGGGGGAGTCGGCATGTATGCAAGAGAGTGATGGATGTGGATGAAGCACGACAGGTTAGTAAGGACAGAGATATTTGGCACTCGAAATTTCCATTATTATTTGCACATGATTTCCAGACCATTTCCATTATTATTTCCAGACCTGCACAAGAAAATTTCCATTATTATTGCCAATACTATAATCTGTAAATAACCGAAATGTACATAGTGTTATGTCAGATTATAATAGCTTTTACTTTTTGTTTATTATACTTTTGACAACCCTATCTGAAACTAAGCATAGTGTCGCGTTTATTATATTACATTATATTGGAGTGAAAGGGCCAGTGTACATTACTCGAGCGTGTAAGTAAGAGTTATTCCACACAATAAGCATTATGCTGTAACCAGACTAAGGATGTGAGATGTGGCTACTGAGCGCATACGAATGGTTGCGTGTGTTAAATAATTTTATTAAAGTAACACTCTGAACGACTCCTAATTTTCTATAGACCCCATATAGTGGTAGGAAGGTCTGATTTGCAGTAAAATTGACTTTTGATTTTCAGTTTTATTTCAACTTATTCATAAATGCTCTTTAGGGGACTGAGCGAAAGAAAGTTCTTTCTTTCTTTCATTGTTTGCTAAATCCATTGTAGATGTTGCTTCGCCAACTCTTTTCTGCTCCCAATTAACAACCACAAAAAATTATTTAAGACAAAACTGAACAGGCATATATATACTAATGGTACGTTCAGACCACGACAGAAATTCTGACATAAATGTCAGACATTAATGTCTGTACTTTTTACACTTATACGGAATTTTCCACATAAAACTCATTTTATGCATTATACGCAATATATACGATTACATTTGAAATAAAAAAGTTATCGAGTAAGTAAATGAACTCTTCCCAATTGCCACTCAAGCGCTGCACACGTTTTAAAGCTAACATTGTGCGTTTGTCATATTTGGCTCGGGGAGGCTCGGCGAAACAAAGTTTGGGAAACCCTGGTTTATAGTACGATGGCAGCGCGTCCCCACCGGCGGACTCGGCGCCCACGCCGCTGTCCCCGTCCGAGGCGCGCGACTCCTGCGACAGCCGCGCCCGCCCGCCCTCCGCCGGGCCCAGCTCCAGCCGCCGCAGCGCCTGCGACCGCACGTACGCCTTATATCACCCATTATTATCCACACAACAAGTATACAAGAAATAATGAAACATTTATTACAGCTAACACGATAAACATCTCGATCTACAACTACATGGAAATACAAAAACACAAACATACATAGAGATAAAATAACTAAATTGTAACAGCATAACGACAAATATCTGAAATGAATATGTCAAGAAGCGATAGAGCAAACAAATTATATGAGAAAAAATATTAAGTAGCCAGCGAGCTGTATCCGCCGGGGGGGGGGGGGGGGTTTGGACTCTCCCGTCCCCTCCCCTATCGCACTCGCAGTGTCTTTCAATGCACTATACACATTCACATCAGCATCTGACCTGCGCCAGCTGCTGCTCGTGCTGCGGCTGCGGCTGCGGCTGCGGCTGCGGCTGCACGTCGCGCAGGCACTCGGGGCACGGCACCACGCGCGTGATGAGGCAGCGCCCCTCCGACGTGTGCACGAAGCGCGTGCCTGCCGGGTTGATTTTTGAAGTTCTTCACGCGCGGTACGTCATATTGATGACAGTGACATTTTAAGATTCGTCATTTTTTTTTAAAGTCACAGTATGAAGTTGCAGCGCTTGCAGTCCCGAAACATCAGTCCGAAGTTAGTCGCTAATCAGTGTGAATAAATGAAAAATATATTGGCTATTCATTCAATCGTATTTATGGCGGTGATGGATTTATTTTTTATTTTCCTTCAAAAACGCACGTAACCAGTTCCCAGGTGCTCGCCAGGATACGAACCCGGAGTGAGAGGCCAGAATGAAGAAGAGCTTGAATTCACCAGGCGGTTGCATTTAGTGCATTCTTGTTCATTACGTTGCACGATATTAGACCTTATTACGAGAGCAATATAGATTAGTATAGAGTCTCTCACCGAGCGACGGGTACCAGTCCTCGAGCAGCAGGTCCACGTGGTCCGATATGAGCGCCAGCAGCTTCGCCAGTATCTCCGGGTTCGGCTCCAGCGTGATGCTCTGTTCATATCAACAATACACGCTTACATAAATATCATTGTAGGAGCAAAAATAAACATTTTGAAACAGTTCTTCAAACATTACACTTATTTACACACACACGTCTATACTGAGGAGCAAAATGCTAATTACAATTAGATATACGAGTATATAAATACATATTATGCTATTTCATTGCATTTTAGTTACATAGTTTTTGCCTTTTGGTCCTTTTTCGTTTCATTGTTTCTTTGTAACACTTTTTTAAAAACCAATAACCTCCCTTTTATTACATTCCCCCCCCCCCCCCTCGCGGTCACCTGGTAGCCGTGCAGCGGCAGGCCGTCGTCGCGGCGCAGCACGCAGGCCTGCGCCGGCAGCAGCAGCTCGATGCAGGCCGACGACTTGAAGTCCACCTCGCTCCACGCGCCCTCCGACCGCACCACGAACCTGCCCGCGCCGCCCACATACGTTATAACGATACGTTCACGTATATATTGCAGTCGTACAGGGACTGGGTCTAGGCGGTGACGTCATAGATCGAGTAAGATGGCTTGCGGCGGGAGCGGGGGCGGGACGCGCGGGGGGTGGCCCACGGGTCGGTTCGGGGCGGGAAACTAGTGTAGTTGTTGCGCGTTCTAAAGATGTTTGATTACCGTCACTTGTAATATAACATCGTCTGATATGGGATTTTGTGTTCCGTGCTGTTTGAGTAGGGGTGGGGGTGGGGGTGGGGGGCGACCTGACGGCGTCGGGCGGCTCGTCGTGGTCGTGCAGCGCGGCCAGCAGCGCGTCGCGGCGTGGCGGCAGCTCGCGCAGCGCCAGCGCGCACAGCGGGCCGCGCGCCAGCCGCAGCCCCGTGCGCCACAGCCGCCAGCCCCACTGCGCCGCCAGCGCGCCGCGCGCCGCCTCCTCCACCTCCAGCTGCTCACCGCACATCGACATATAGCTTCGTATCGCCTTACGACTAAATAAATTCTTGTTATTCCCGTGCAAATCCCGATCCCTCGGGAACTCCGCGATTAAGAGTAGCCTGTGTTATTCTCAGTCTTCATCTACCTACACACCAAATTTCATCGTAATCGGTTCAGTAGTGTTTGCGTGAAAGTGTAACAAAGGTATCCATACTCCCAAACTTTCGCATTTATAATATTAATTGGACTTTACTGTGCTAAGCGGCGACCGCCCGGCGCGGGCTTCTCGTGCCCAACACATGACATGTGTATATTTTACTAGTAATAAGCCCCGTCTACTGTTACTTTACCGTCATTTGCAGGGAACAGCGTTCTCTTCAAGGTTATAGTTTCCCATATTAAGCGCATCTACAGAAAACCGTACAATACAAAATAAATGTGAGACTTTCTAAAATGTTGCAACACGCATAAATCAATTCAACAACATCAAAACAAACACAAAACAAGTTACAGCAGTATGCAACTTGATTTATTTTATTTGCTTTCAGTGTTATCTGGCTGTTGGAGCATGACAACGTGCTCGCTGGCGCGGCGCGCACCTCGGGCGGCAGCGCGTAGAGCGCGGGCGCGTGCGCGGCCACGGCGCCGTCGGCCAGCACGCGCGCGCACAGCCGCGCCCAGAAGCCGCGCGGCACGTACGACAGCAGCAGCAGGCGCCGCAGCGGCCGCTCGCTCTCGCGCGCCGCCACGCCCACGCCGCCCGCCTCCGCTGCAGCACGCGGCACACCTCAGCTATCGTTGGTACTACGTTATACTGGTAATAACAATCTATCCACCGCACAACTTTTAATACGACATTCTATGGATCTTAAATATGTGCCGTATGCAAATTGAGCATTATTTAATCGAAATTAAATCAGTCGCATTACGCCAACCATACAGTGTAGTCTCATTTACTCTGTCCTCATATATTCATGCGCACACTACGCACGACAAAGACACGTACACGTCACA
This sequence comes from Myscelus amystis hages, assembly GCA_018244895.1. Lineage (NCBI taxonomy): Eukaryota > Metazoa > Arthropoda > Insecta > Lepidoptera > Hesperiidae > Myscelus > Myscelus amystis. Next base: position 212 of record DWQT01003251.1, on the reverse strand, counting down.
AATAAAAAGCCAGTTCAAAATTGTGAGACAAGTGTGACAAGACATTGTGTGACAAGAAAAAAAGTGAGACATAAACAATATAGAACGAGAGGTCAATAAATAGTAGGTACTTATGAGCGTAGGCGAGTGCTCGGCGCGCGAGCCGTCGAGCGGCGCGGGCGCGGGGGCGGGGGCGGGCACGAGGGGCGCGGGCGCGGCGGGCTCGGCGCGGC
>DWQT01003250.1:0-12761 GCA_018244895.1 Myscelus amystis hages | reverse complement strand
AGTGTAGTTGACAAGTTTCCGTCACGTTTGACATTTTCATATACACTGCATCGCGTTTTAATGCATAAAATGAGTTTCACGTGGAAAATTCCGTATAAGTGTAAACAGTACAGACATTAATATCTGACATTTATGTCAGAATTTGTGTCGTAGTCTGAACGTACCATTACAAGATATGATGCAATATACCCCCCTGGCGGGTGCTCGTGGTTATAACGGATAATAATTGATTGCTAACCTCCACAAATGTAAGTCTTCAACTAATTTTCTTAGAAATAGTTACTTAACAACGAGCGTTGTTCCCGCAAATTCAACGTCAACAGACCGAAGCCACACAAACTCAAAGTGCACTAGCGCCCTTCAGCTCAAACAGCTAACGCAGTCGCCAATCGACAACAACAACATCAATTAACGCGGAAGAAAGGGTTAAATTTACTATAAGCGATGCCGCAAAAATGCCGCACCCAAAAGCTTCCGCTAATATTAATTAAACTTCTAAGATCGAGCGGGCCAAGTTGTTACTTTATATCACTGTAACAATTCAAGAACCCTTCAGACTTACACTGCCTCTCGCTCGCGCAATTTCAAAGGAATTGCAAAACAAAGTTGAATCGAAATGTGAAAGTTGCCAGTTATTTTGGCAAATATGTATCTATGTAACCCTTTATATAAGTAAATGACGTATGAAAAACTTGACCAATCTTTGGAAGCGTTTTTCTTTAAGCGTAAGTAGTCTAGGAGATAGGTATCACTGGGGACAACTAAAATAGAATTGTCAATTTAAGATAAAAGAAAAACGTGATACATAACGACAATTGTTACACCGTCACGCGTTCATTGTGCGGATATAAATAACTTCCTGAATACAATAAATTCAGACTTATTTCTATGTACATTGTAAATGCGAAAATAATTCAGTCACTTCACTACTTATTTACTAATACTAATTACTTATTTACTTCTATTTAAAACGCCATATCTTTAAAGTTCATAGCTTTACGTGTACGCACATTTCCGAATAGACTTGATGTCCATTCATCAATTCGTACACAAAAAACTTACAGGGACCCGATAAAAACACCCGACTGCACAGAAAATGACCAGTTTTCCGTGAAATTTAACACATTCGGGCCCGACAACACGCACAGGGGAAGGTATGAATCCCTTTTCCCATGTCCGACCTATTCAGAATCGATACTGTATGCACAATACGTTAGATATATTTATGCATTAACATACTACGCTGGTCGGAAGCTGGTCATTATGACGCGGCCGGCGAAATGGACTCATTGTGTTCGAGCTTAGGGCACGGGGAACGGTGTTACACTCCGTTCCCGGTCTCGCTCTTTGTGGAACGACGGATCGAGAATGAGGAATGAATGAATGCTGATTTTGAATTTGGATCTGGTTTCTTATTTTTCATATTTCATCACTGTATGGTTATTTGTGTTCCGATTCCGCTGCTTTAGCACGGTGAGCGGAGTTACAGTTCATTCCCGCTCTCCGCTCTTTATGGAACGATGGATTGAGAATGAGGAATGAATTAATGCTCATTTTGAATTTAGAACTTTAGAATTTGATTTATTATTTTTAATATTTTATCACAGTATGATTATTTGTGTTCATCTGCTGCTTTGATGGGTACTTACGTATACCATTTATTTACGAGTGTTACACCAATGGACAATGTACTGACGACCTCCAAATATATTTTTGGTAAATAAAGTTCGTATAGTTTATTGTTCTTGTACTAGTACTCTTAAACATAGATAAGTAATTAAGGTGCCGTATTTATAAATGTTCCGTAGGTATTCCCATTTTAGTTTAGTTGTAAATTCTTTGTCCTGTTCTCTCTTAAGCATTGGAAATATATTAGAAAGAGACGACATTACATATCTAAAATAACATTTATAAATTACGTATAATGGATTTCAAACGGATAAAGCCCACTGCTGGGAAATGTTTCCTCCGCAACTGCGTTGATTGCTTTAAATATGACGTCTGAAAGTGAACCTCTCCATAGGATCATCGTTTGAAATTGATTATCTATAAATAAATATCCTGTCACTCGATCACAATAAATAAATATACGGAAATTTACTTCTAAATTAATAAAACTCTTCAAAACTTGAAGGAGCAAAATCGGTTATTCACGCCAATACCAGGCGAAGGCAGAATACAAGCGCGAGATGACAACGAATTTAATTATAAATATAATAAAAAAAATTCTCCATCGTCCCTTTCGAAAGCCGTCGATTTCACCGCAAAATTACCTGCCATTGAATATCGAACCTTAACGCCTCGAAATACGGTGCAAATATTTTGAGCGGCGCGCAAATAAGCGTTTGTCGTTGCTTTTATAATATTGTAGAGATTCGACGTCACCACAATGAGGGTGTCTCATATATTTCATTCGATATTTAAATTCGGCTCTTCGCGGCAAGACGTGGAGTGCCGATTACAGTTAATGACGTCACCGCCAGTAAGTACGTACCTACCGCAAGGGCATTGACACCTGATTGTGTTTCGGATTAACTTACTGCTCTCATCTTATCTGTGTATCGGCAGATTATCTGTTGAGCGATTGCAAAACAATAAATACATTGATAGGGGAAGAGAAATGTTTAGAGCATATTTAGCGTCTATTAAAGAGAATAAGTTTTATTGATGAATAGATTTTAGAAACACATTTATGTAACTAAAGTCAAAGAAATGTAACATTTATATTATAATATTAGTTAGGATACCAGCTAACCAGTAGTGGTAGATACATTATAAATAGGGAATAATAATAATTTAAATTTCTTTGTTTAGGTACAAAATAATTTTATAATATAAATGTAAAATTCTTGTTTCATAGAATCTACGTAAATAACTACAATACCTTTAGTTGGTTTCGCTTCATTTTGAAATTCGCAATGCATGCATGATTGAACCTTGACCTTGCAGATTCTCGTACCAAGCGCTAGAATAGTGCGCGATAGCTCAGTGTACAATGCCAACGAACATCACAAGGCGTGGGTTCAGTTGTGGAAGAAAAAAAAAAGATAGCACGAATAGTAGTTTACTCTATTTATTCTGACAATGTAATTCCTCTCTCTCTCTTTCTCTCGCTGTCTCTCCTTCTCTCTCTCTCTCTCTCTCTCTCTCTCTTATGGCGCGTTATGGTTAGAGAACCTAAAGATTCGTGGACTCAATCCTCATTCAGGACAAACGTTCGTGTATTGAACACATTTTGTTTATCATTTTTGGGTGTAATAAAAAATATATTTTAGGATTTTAATTCCTTAATTGCGAATCAAAATAAAATATTCACCAATCAATTCAACCACTAAATGCATTAATTAGACTACCTGTTCGATTATATTTTTATTACTATTTTTTAATACCACTTGTGAATAACATATGCCAGGCTAATATGAATATCAATAAAATGTTATAATAATATTTTTTTTTCTAATTTTCTATAATCCGGAAAAGGGATCTCGTCAAAATTGGAATTCGCATTCCAGTGTCCATTCCAACACAATCCACAACTCCGACGCTCGGTTCTGAGCGGCAATTAATTATTCCATTGTGTTCATGTAATTCCAGAATATTAACTACCGGTCACTTCCTTAGAGAGGACATTGTTAAACATTCCAGCTTCAGATGTTTGTGGGCGATGGATTAGAAATGCAATGAATATGAAAAATAATTTCAGAAAAAACATTATTTTATGTTCTTTTCCTCGTTTTTAAACCGAAGCCTACCACGCTGGCCAAGTGCGGGTTGGTAGACTTCAGACCTCATAACACATTAGACTTACCTTTTATTGGATACCCTAAGGTGTGCAAGTTTCCACACAGTGCTTTCCTTCATCGTTATAACGAATGATATTTAAATCTATAGGTAATAATCAATAAAATTGGACTGTCTGTAATATTAAAATAACAGCTTTTTACTAAATGAATATGTAAACATTGTTCAACATAGCTTTTAACGCTCGTATGTCTATCTGGCTGTTCAAATTCAAATTCACAATTCATAAACGATTGTTATACCATCACGCCAAACCGCTAATGGGGTAGACAGAAAGCACCGACCGAATATCTATTCTTACAATTTGCAATGCTTCTATATTCATCACTCTTCTTACATCCCTAAACGGTCTATGTTAACTATCCGAATAGAGTGTTAGGGCCAATTTATTACTTCAGTGTCCCTCGGCCGGCCCTTCGAGAGCCATTAATCGCCGGTCAGTTCCTTAGAAGTGTTTATTAAACGCGCCTATGACCGAAATAGTTATTCGAGTCGAGAGATTCAATTAATTCTCTGTCACCCTTTACTGTTGAATTCTGGAAATGGAGTTATATTTAGGTATATGCATATTATAGAGGTCAAATCATTTTATATCGACAATCAGCAATTTTAGTTATGAAATTTTAAATAGGTATTGGCTTCAAATTAATTTAGTAATTGATTTACAAAAAATAGTAAAAAAATTTAGTAAATAATTATACAAACAATATTAATAACCAATAGTAAAATGTATTTCGATGTTCCATTTTCGTTCTTGGATAGCGGTTGAGATAGTTCTGAAATTCTCGCTTGTACTCAAGCACCGATTAATTATTCCTCTTCGCCCGAGGCACTATCCCGAGGGCTATTAACTACCGGTCAGTTCCTTAGGTGTTTATTAACAGCTCTAACTGAGATGTCGGGCGGGACCGTTCGCTTTATATGAATTGTTTGCAAGTAATCCTTTAATTAGGACACTGGCTATGAAATTCAGCTGTTATAGGAGTTGCTATTAATTTTTAATTACTTACTATTAATTTACGATTAATCAAACTATTTTAATTAACAGTTTTAGGACACCCGGCTTTAGAGCCGTCTGTTCTTTAACTAGGCATTTACTGATCAGACAGCGAATAAATATACTCATTACATTACATATGCTACTTATATGTTACTTGTGTATATTTTTATTACATCCAGACAAAGAACAAACAAATGTGCACAAACGAGTATGTTTGTGCTGAGTGGGAAGCGAACCCACTACATACGGTTTAGCAATCAAGACCCTTATACCACTAGACCAACAGGCCAGTCCATTGCTCGAAATCATCGAGACATATGCAATGCAATCTGGATCTGGTAGAGTCACATAATGTATCCAATATAAGTTCAACGTTTGAAGATTTTGTTCGGGCAATACTGAATTATGCTGTTTTTTGTCCTCCCAGGCATGGCCGGAGGTGGCATGAGTCAAGCCATGGGCAGTTACTACGGTGCGGCGTACGGACCACTGGGCGCCAGCATGGCGGCCGCTGCGGCTGCCGCGGCGCAGCAAAACGCCATTTCCGCCGCTCTCACACCGAACGCACAGGTAACAGAGAAATTTTAATAGTATTTATTAAAAGCTTTATCATAATTTTTAATTTTCTTACATATGTTTCACTGATGTGCATGCCGTATTATATATGTACCTATTTTGATTGAGAAACAACGCCTTTTTGTCACTTAACTTCATGTGAGTTACGGAAAAAGAGTAAATTACACAGTAATATTTCAAAAAACTATATACATATGGGGATAATTAATTTGTTATAATGATGTATGAAAGGATGGTTAAAGTTGTAATTGTGGTTTATTTACCTACATTTATTGCATTGTTTTCTTTGAACTGTCCACTTTCAGTGTTACCATTGCATGTCTAACGTAGAGTTATTTATAAATAAGAATTAACGCCGTCTTCAAAACATATTAATTGATGTCAAGCTGTGCTAATGATTTTACGCCGACTTGAATTAATACGTGCATTATACAGTATTAGGGCTATTCGGTAATAAATTCGTACAAAAAAAATTAAAGTGTTCTCCGGTGTACATTGTACTTTGATTATACCGATAATTATGCTCAACGCAATATTTAATTATGCTCAAGGCTCCAGCGGAAAAGGCGCGCGAGCACGCAACCTTCGCGGCTACTGAAAGCCGTGACGTGACATCCCTCCATCAAAGCCTTCATAAATGAAAACGGTCAAAAAACGCCTTTGCCAGGGCGTTTAAATTGAGCGATTAATATTAAATGAGTGCATTCATAGTTATTTATATAGCTATTAGCTGTCTACGAATTTCACGGGGAATTCAGTATTATAGAGAAATAGAAATACATATTATGTATATACAGTAACAGGTATAACATTTCGTGCCATCTGTACCTACTAATAAATAGAATTGCATTGTCTGTTTGTAATATTAACTTTGCTTTTTACTTAATGCATATGTATGTAAACACGGTAGGTATGTAGCATATACCAGAATAACATTTTTACAATTTTTGTCTGTCTGTTTGCTCCGGTTGAACTCTGGAACGGCTGGACTGATATTGATGAGACTCTTACTGGATGATAGATGATAGAACAAGGAGTGGTGTTATGTTAAAATTTTAACAATAACTTTTTGTTAAATTCAAACGCGCTTAACCCTTCTCATAAGATGACTTGTGTGAAATAGAGAAACAATAAAAAGGCTTGTCGTTGAAGTTGATATTGTTGATTATGTTGATGTTTTTGACTATTATGTTGTTGTTCTTGTTGTTGATGTTGGTGATATGAACATGATAATGTAACATGTTTTACGACTAAAAGTGATGTACGCTAACAGAACAGGTAGCAAACGAAACAAACGCCTGCTCAAAATGATAATAATCTTCCCTGGTGTTAATTAAATAAGGAAGGCAATTAATATTTCTTCTCGTACGTCGGCAAAATTCAAAAATCAAAAAACACAATCGATCGAAATCCACTAACGGTTACTAATATTAAGAAGCATATCAAAATAACTTAACAATATTAAGTAATTTAACAAGATCATGTTAAAGTTACAAAAACGTCTAGCGCACGCCTTATGGCAGCTTAAAAAAACCTATGATTTAATTTCACCCAATTCGCAATACAATTTTTGGGTGGTAAAATTTAAAAGCCATGAAACCGTTAAAAATTAACGTTGCCGATAATGTTCGGCCGCTGACACATCGTTTTCTATATCATAATGTTTATGATGTTATAGAAGGTTTCTTTCCGAAACAGGTACCTGACGTAAGTAGGGAAATACTTGAATAATCGTTAATCTGGATATGTCTCCTCTCATAGTGAGAAACGTTTTTGAACTGTAGTCTGCTGTTTCTTGTGTTTTCATATCTATTAATTGTAGATTTCTCGTGAGTAATTGGAATAATTCATAATAATTAATGGCTATAATTTGCGAATTTAATTGAAGTCACTTTTAATCCATTCTGAATCTTTACCCATGTTTAATAAGAATTATATTTGAATATCATCACAATCCAAAAACAGGAACCACCCCGTATATGAAACACACTGAACATGAAAAACGCAACGCTCATTTAATTTTCAGCAACAAAAAAAGTTATTCAATTATCACCTATTAGGTACTGGGCTATTGGCAGCTTTACAAAAAATCTCCAAAGCCTCAAGCCATTTCGCCGACACGCCCGCTAACAAATTCTGTAACGAACCGTTTCACCGTCTTGATTTAATTTTACAAAAATTTACCGAATTTGTAAAGCCACGTCCAGGCTATAAAAAAACACAGCGCATCCCCGGTTATTAACTCCTCAAAACCCTGTAAAAGGGCAAACGTTACGCCGACTCATCAGATCCTTAATATTTTTATTAACCGTTTGTGTTCCCTGTTTAATTTTCCCGAATTTTCCACGCTACTTTGCGCGCACAAAACGCAAGAGCCCAAAGCTGCTTTTTGTGTCTTTTCTCCTCTTCAATTCAGATCGCCGGATGGATGATACTCGAAAATGTTTAATCTGTACCCATATTACATTTAGCTTTATTAATGCATAAAAGTTGGCGCGAAATTGATTTAAAAAGTTTAGATCGTCAGCACTTCGACTGCCGTTCAGTTGTAATTGGTGTTAACACTGATTTTGGGCTGCATTCGACGTTTTTGGTACTAGCAGTATTAATGTTTATTCAACTTACTACAAGTATCTCCAAACCATATCCCACCATCTGCGAGACGAAGGGTAAAAACACTTGACACCCCCAAACTTTTCCGAATCAATTAATAAAACGTACTTGGCCATAATTTGACAATCTACAAATCCAGTTAATCCTCCGGGACACCCCCAAATCTCACCCCCGGCTATGTTTAACACATCTACGTCACGGGCGAGGGATTAAATGTCAAACAGAGGGGTGGGAAGATCGAGGAGCTTTTTTCATACTCAATCCGAGGGCGGAGTCCTAGGGGAGCTCCGGACTTAATTGTGCAAGTTTGTGTGTCAAGTAGTGATAATCGATTCACGTCTTGGGGGTGCAATTTTTTTATCGTATTCAATACAGTTATGTTAAATACAAGCTTATGAATACTAATTTAAATAACGCCCGCTATAACGGTGAAGGAAAACATCGTGAGAAAACTGCCGACCCTTAGAGATGAATAATATATATGCTATTTCCTAAGATGAACGAATCAAAATTTTGCTATGTCATAGCCTGTATTTATATAAATTAATTTTAATTTATTAAACATAATTTTATCGATTCAACGGTTTAATAATGTTAATTTTATTATAAACGTTAATTCACTGTAAAAACATAATATTCACGACCCATAGAGAGGCTTATGATGATGGTAAATCTTTATACAGAAACACTCACTACCAATGATTTTAAAACGGCCGGCACAAAAAGAGAATTACACTTTTACATCAGCAGAAATACTTGTCGACCCTAGCTTTTCCTATTATTATTATCGCAACCCTATTGGACAATTAAAAAAAAGTCGGTTCTGCAACAGCCAGTACCAAAACTGAATTTATCATGATAGTCAGTTGGCCAAGTTGCCAGCGAATCGTTCACCGAAAGCGCTCTTTAATTGAATGACACAAACAATAGATTCTTATCGCTCGCCACTTTCGCTCTCAAAAATCTCGTTTAATTAATCCGAACGAAAGTTTTCGAGTTTCGGTAGCTGCCTCCCCGCTCCAGGGTTGTCGCGTGCGAGGATAATTATTCTTCACTTAGAATTTCACCTCGCATTTTTGGAATACGCGATTGTTACTTTAAACGATTTTTAAATGGAATCTTGTGTGTGGGGAATTTTTAAATCACGATTCTCGTGTCTTCGGAATTCAAAATTTCATTTAATTTTTATCTCATTTTTTATGTCGCGTCAAATATGTTATGAAAAATCAGTGACTAAAACATACAAATCAATACCTTCATAGATTCATTGGCAAATGCAGTGGTGGTCGCTTTTTGAACAAGCAACGGCATCAACAAGTAATGTTAGAATAATTAGCAAGAAAGGTCCGTCACGCACGACTGTTTTCTAATCTGTAATTTTTTGTATTGCCTAGTTTATTGGTTGAAAGTCAATGGCAATTTATAACAAGTTGGCTGTGATTAAATTTTTTTATGCATTTAACCTAGCAAGCCTTTTTTTGGCGTTGGGGAATCTAAAAGTACAGCAGTGGTTTTGGGTGATTTTAACCCCCTAAAAGCGTCTCTGTGGTCTTACACAGGAAACTTATCGGTTTTGACCTAGTTATATATTTATGGTGATAAAAATGTACTACGCTTTTCTAATTCCCACTGCTGGGATCGGCTCTCTATACGAAGTTTAATATGAATCGATTGAATTACAAACACGTTAACCAAGCGCTGTCCCAAGTCCAGGGCTGGCGTTAAATTTAAACACCAGATGTTTTCCGGTTAGTTTGTTGGCGTTAAAAGTACAAAATATTCAATCTAACACCCTCGCCAACCCTAGCTGGCGCACCCTCGATCCATCAGCATCATTGTGCACCTTAATAGACTCGGAACTATCGAATGAGAGCGCATTTTTTCGATTAACGTGTCGAATGGGCCCAAACCGACGAAACAATATAATCAGCTACCATTCAACTACCGCGTACGTACGTGTTACCAGGTATTAAAAGTGGTGATTGGGCGTTTTCGCGCAGGTAAAGGGAACTTTAACGAACCATTGTGAGTTCCGTTTCGATTATCTTGATCGATGATTAATGTGGCGTCGCTCTGTTTTATCTGCGTTTCACGGGTTATCTATGATGATGACGTCGAGCGGAGACGGTATGGAATCGTTCCCGTTCGTAATGTTCCACTTAGATAGTGCGGATAAAACGGCGGTCTCGGTTCAGATGGATGTTATGGATGATTGGATAAATATCGGCAACATGGTCCCGGGACATAAATATACCTATGTGTAGTGGAGGACGTTCGTAGCATTATAAAACATAGATAGACAGTTATAATAGTGGAATATATGAAAATTAATTTTCTTGTTAGCTAGTTACATCTTATAAGGTATTGGGAACTGAACCGAGTTATCCACAATTTTTATGTTTCATGAGCATTTGAATTAGTTCCGTATTTTAGTGTAAAATTATCTTCTCGAATAAAAAAGTGCAAAATTATCCTCTTCTCAATGTAATGGGGTTTGGCAGTTAATGCTATACCTAGTCCACTTCCTAATCACAACTCAGCTACGTCAGTTATTTCATTCTACCCTCAAATTTTGCTCATAACAGTCAGTTGGGGAAGATCGTATAGGTGATGTTTGAGAACGTTTCCCAAATGTGATGTCTTATACCATTTCAAAGTACTCGTGTGATTCGGGTAATATTGTAAGGTTACCATAACACCCGTGTATTGTCCCAAAACATTATTACTATAATATCACAATTTACTGTGGAATATTCAAGTGGGCACACCATAGACGAAAATAAACGCTGAAAAACATTCATGGGTTTTTATAACCGGTTACAACGTCGGTAACGTGGAAAGGGCTTAAACAGTCCCTATTTAAAGGTGACGTATAATAAAATAGCCCACGGCGTAAGGGCGCAGTAAAACCTATAGTTGATGCCGCGGTGTCCGGCTAATCCTGATTTAGCGCCGCGACTCCGCCCGTACGTTATACGTTAACGCGCTACACACACGGCCGCCTACGATGACGTACCGCGCGTCGAACTTTGTGAAAAAAATTCGGCGCCAGCCATTTTTATGACCAACAAAATCATATTTAACAAATAACGTTTGTACGTTGTACGGTGTTTATTTTGCAATTATTAGTGTCTAACATAAATGTATTTTAAACATAGATGCTGGCCTGAAATAAATACTTAACTGAATCTCAATGCAGTTAACAATTTGATGAGGCGTGTTAAAGTCGCAATGGAACCTTTTGTGAATTATAAACAATACCTACCATATATTTTTAAGAGCAGGTTTTTTAACGTACTTTGTTATAAGAATCTGAATGTCAGTATTAAATATTAATAACATTAATTCATAATAATAATAATAAGGAATGCACGACGACTTTCATTTATTCTTTATATTCATATTTCATAGTTGGCTCTTTCTACCAGGCCACTTGAGTGAAACAAAAGATTTAAGTAAGAGAACTGACTAACAAGAGAGCCTTGCCAACTGTGTATCGACAGACTACACTCGCCTTGAAGACCATAACATAATATTTTCCTGTACGTTTCATGAACAAGTTGCCGTGTAAGGAAAGCGTTCGTCAGTCGGGGTGCCCGTGTGTATCGTTTAAAGCAGTATTTTCTTCACAATATTGTGTACGGCTCACTTCATTAAAAATTTAAAACTCGAAGCATTATTCGAAGGCTTTGTTACGTTTGATTTGTGCGTCTGGCCGTGTAAAGTACAATACGAGCGTTGCCTTACCATGCGGGCGTGCGCATCAAGGGATTTTGACTCTTATCACAACAGTAGAGATACCATTTTCCCATCTCTACATCCGTCCGACATTCCTATATTACATGTTTATTCAATTCTCAATGGATTCGTATTTGTAGAAAAGATAGATTACAAATTATAATCCGTTCACTAGATTAATGACAGTGCTGATTTGTCAATATTTTGACTAAAGCGCTGTGGACGTAGTTAATTTAAAGGTTAAAATTAATTGCAGCATTTATTATCTGTCTTGTACCTGTTAATCCTCTAGTGAGGTCGACCGGTGCGTGCCTACCTTAATGGTTGCGTATTTATTTTTTATCGGATATATAATTGTGTGGTATTTTAGATACATTTCGAAAATATAATTATCACTTATTCATTGTGCGTCGCTATGGGCGATTGATTGGATATGTCTTGACATTATTGATGGAGTCAAGTTTCACTTTTCCAACTGTCGGCGCTGGATAAATTTTAAGACGCTAAACAAATTGACGCGTGGTAAATGGTTAGAAACATTTCGACAGCGAAATAATTACTCGCTAAGACATGCTATTAAAAAAAAATTGAAAGCTACCATTTCGGTATTCCTTTTTCAAAATATTATAACTTTTCCTTTTCCCTTTTCATGGTTATCTAACATGATTTTAACGGAATTAGGTAATAATACGAGTATATGCAAAACTCAGTTCAGTATTCCTTTTTCAAAATATCGTAACTTTTCACGTTTATCCGATATGATTTAAAGGAAATTAGACAAAATGGAAATAACGACACTCACTACGAGCGGAACCTCGGGCGCAGCAAAGCCTCCCCTACATTGTTTACCGTCGGAAGCGGTGAGTCGTCACAAAATAATTAGCGCTAAGGGTTAAGTTAAGGGGTGGCGTGGCATCGGTATTGGATCGAACGAATTATTGGCGAACGACTGGTGTACACAATGATATAATAATATTTGGACACAATGATATAATAATATTTGGACACAATGATATAATAATATTTGGACACA
>DWQT01003249.1:0-12762 GCA_018244895.1 Myscelus amystis hages | reverse complement strand
CCATCGTTTTTAAGTTTTTATGTAATAGGGCTATAATCATTTTACATTTGTTCTTCTAAGTATTCGGCTATAGAGTAGTACGCTTTTTTGATTAAGTAAATTTTTAACTCCTTTTTAAAATCCCCGTAGTTTGTTATTTCAAGGAGTAAGGATTGTTATTTCAAAAATGGAACGAGTGAAAATGTTACACTTCCGTTTCAGTGTAGGCGCGCATTCTCAAAAAGAACCGAACAATTTCTCAGCGAATTGTTCACGAAGTTTTAATACTTAGTTGTTGAAAGTTGCGGATGAATAGAAAGGTATCGTGTTAAAGCAAGTTGAAGGAAACAGGCGACTGTCATTGTTATCATTTTGACTGTCCCTTTGGTACAGTGGTTACGGAAGGTCCAGTTTTTAACCGTAACGCATACGCCAATCAAATTCAATTTGCCCATGTATTTGTGATTTCAGCGACATCTCAATATTTTTTGTTGATATGCAACATCTTATTACGGGGTATGGGAGTGAAATCGTAGAGCGAGGCGTCGTCTCGATTCAGGGGACGCCACCGGTCACTTCTGTACAGAGCCACGTACACGTGTGTCAGTGTGTGTGAGAGTGCATGTTTACTCAAATGTTGCGTATACCGAGTTCACATTTACCAAGCATTTTATGACGCATCCCTCTTTTAATTTATACCAATAAATAAAATTGGAGTGTCTGTTTGTAATATTAAAAAAACCGCTTTTTCCGAAATGCAAATGTATGAAAACACGATAAATATATTAAAATAACATTTTTTTACAACTTTTGTCTGTCTGTCTGTTTGTCTGTTTGTTCCGGCTAAACTCTGGAACGGAACCTATTTTGACGGGACTTTCACTGGCAGATAGCTGATGTAACAAGGAACAAATTAGACTTCTTTTATTTTAGAATTTTGACAATAACTCTTTTGTTTAATTCAAACGCGGATGAATCCGCGGGCACCGCTGGTATTATATACAGTGATTTTCACAAAAGAAATCCTCAAGCCGATTACTTCTTTACATTGTATAAAACAAAGTCGCTTTTTCTTCTTGTCCCTATTGTATGCGTAGATCTTTTGAACTACGCAATGGAATTCAATGCGGTTTTTTTTAATGGATAGAGTCATTCGAGAGGAAGGTTTATATGTATAATAACGTCCATTATATAGTAGAGAAATACTGTTATTTGTGAGATTTCTAATGTGATGTTGTAAATAATAATTTAACGCGCGCGAAGCCGCGGGCATAAGCTAGTCTAAGTATAAATGGAGACACACGAACCTATTTTTTTTTTTTTTTTTTTCACGCGTGTTTCGAACACGTTCTCGCGAGGCGCCCCGTAAAGCGCGGGGCTGCGCGTAACAAAGACCGGCGTTATTACAACGATGCTATCGTTGACGTCACCGCGGATAAAGGAGTACGCCACTTTCCGCTTTTCTTATAAGAATTTCGATTCTAAAGCACTTTTGTTACGCAGCGGCGAGGGACGAGAAGCGATTTTTTAACATTATCACTGCCTGTTATTATTTGCATGTTCGGTTATTGATTGAAAGTCGACCATAAAGGTGTCAAAGCACACCCGGATGGAACGCAGTTCCTTTCGATTAATTAGTGAAGGAATTGTAATAAATTAAATTAATTCTAGCAATAAGTGTCGTGACAACTTTTCGTCTGAATTTTTCTTCTGACTCTTTTTCCGTCTAGCCTCCTTCGCATAGCGCGATAAGTAACTTCGTTCCAATATTTATTATATTGAAAATAAACATATTGTAAGAGAGGGAGAAAAGGAGAAAGTTCAGCTTTTTATTACTTAACTTCATGTAAATTACAAATGAGGAATAATTAAACATAATATTGAACGGTGAAACATGATTTTTATCCACGACACCGCAGACGGCTTAAGGCGACGGTTAGCGAAGCGGGATTTCACTACGAGTATAACCGTAGCCGTGTAAGCGCTGCGACTCCACAGTTCTGCATTCACAAATAAGAAATCCGGTCGGCATTCGAACGGATTATCCGCGTCTGAGGTAAAAAATGTATGTGGGTTGCTTTCAAATCGTAAATTCCCGCGGATATTGCAGCTTTAAGCCTTCTCAGGGCCTTAGTTTGGAGCTTTATGAATGCCGATTGTTGTGACACTCGAAGGATGTTGGTCCTTCGAGGCTATTAGTGTTTCTATCATTGTGCACTGGACTCTTTAATGGTTAGAAACAGACTACTGAACCAGGGGACATGGCTTCGATTTCCAACCATTACAAAACTCTGTGTAATCAGTGTTTATGTGTAATAAAAATATATGTCTTACGTAATATGTACCAGTTATCCGGTTACCGTAGCACAAGCATTTAGTTGCCTAATAATTATTACTGTTATATTTCCCTTTGCTATATAAGAAATACTGCAATCCACACCAAATTACTATACGACTTTTAATAGTTCGTGACGGTATTATCCATGATTACACCATCAAGTCATGCAATGTCAATGATTAACCTTGATACATACTAGTTAATGGTAGTTGTAAACTATAAGTCTAGCTTTAGGTGCGTTTATAGAGATACTAATGTTCAAGGTTCATTTTATATATAAGTTGATGTTGAACCGGGTCTCCTGTATATTGAGAGGGTTTAAGGCCATAGCCTACTACCCTAGCCAAATACGGATAGGCAGACTTCACACAGCACAGAAAACCAAATTTTTATAAAGTAGGTTTCCTCACTATGTTTTCCTCCGCTGTTATAGCGAGTGAAAGGTTACGATATCACGAGATATCACGATTTGAACCCAGACCACCTTAATGGAACATTTCAGAACAACAATCTTTGACCGATCTCAATGTTCAATTATTATTAATACATTCCTTTTATTTATGTATATACATCGCGTCCATCAAACCTGTGCCCTATATATTTCCGTGACCAAACCTATCAGCATTATGAATCATAGCGGATCAAAAACACGTGTCCCTGAGTCATAAGGTATACTTGAAATGGTCAGCCGTGACTCAGTGAAATGCCCTTCAGATCGACATTCTAATGACAGCGCTCCACATAAAAAATGTACGAATGATTTACGATACGTAGATAATCGTACAGAACTACTCTTTATATTATACACGTTGATGTATTTCATACCGTGATTAAGAATGTGGTCAATATTTTATTCTTAATCATATAAATAAATCCCTGGTTGACACTAGACAGCTTGTAACCTTACATATAACAATATACGTAAATCATATAAAACTTATATAGGTATTTTTATTACGCCAAAACATAGAACAATCAAGTATGTCCATTATATATGTATATTATCCTGGTTGTTAACAGGAATCGAACCCAGGACCTCTTCAAGAGGATATTGGATATTTTCTAACCACTACACCAAAAAACCTACATACGTCACGCCAGGTCCCTGACGGGGTAGGCAGGGCGCACCGAGCGCCACATATCCCCGTCCTTACAAACCTGTCGTGCTTCATCCACATCCATCGCTCTCTTCATAAAACCAAATATTCGTAAATAAATTACAAAACATTTCCGCAGTTAACATCACGGATGCTTAACTAACTTTGTTTTCTGAACCTTGAATTAATGTGATGGCGAAGAATAAATAAGCTAGAATTCCGGGTAAAAGCCCCGCTTGCCGGCTTTTGTACAATCGTTAAATTGATCCCGTCTTTTATTCCCGAGGTCTACCGGTCGGTGTAACATTATTATGACGTCATCCGAACTTTTGTCGTTACTCCGGATGTATAGGAAAGATGCAAGTTGTTTCGTAATGCCAAGGCCGGGCTATTAAAGACACTGGCTTTGTTCCTATTGAGCCGCTTTAGCTTTTTTTTTGTTACTTTTCAAACTTAGAATTCGGGGCAATTCGCCACAGACGGTGTTTTATGGCGGTCTGTTGTGTGTAAATGAAATTGTAGGTAGCTTTGATTTAATACAATTTCACACACAATTTGTATTAGTCTTGTATAAAAACGCTTTAATTTATTTACAACTTGAACAATTATACATAATATGGACCACGAGCCCTTACACCTTTCATACAGTTACCACTACTACCTATTGTAGGCTCTCGCAAAAGCATTGGAATACGTCAAAAACATAATGTTCAATATTCTGTGCAAATATGTACATACATAATATTATACGAAGAGCGATAACGAAATAGATCGAGTATCAAATAAAAAAATGTTTCATCCATATCTATCACTTATTATTCGAAAAGCATTCTACCTGGCCTCATTAGGTAGATACACGGAAAAATATCCCTGAATCGCTCTATAAAGTCTGTTTATTGACAATATTTATTGTATCTGTGATCTCGCTCCAAACATTTATTCCCTGTAAATAATACGAGAAGGTATATAATAAGAGGGAATGCGAAAAATAATAGGCAGTTACCTTGGCGAGGGAAATTATTACTTGAATGTATTCTGAATTGGAGAATTCTGATCTTTTGTTGGTATGTTTGTGGACGGTTTCCTGCTCAATGGATTATACGTTTTGGGAACACAAAGAGATGGTTTAGCCAGCTTTTAATGTTGATTAAATCACGCAACATCCTTCGATGTGTAACATGCAGTTCTATCGGGATCTACAAGGGATTTTGACACATCTTTACATAGTATAAAACAAAGTCGCTTTCGCTTCGTGTCCCTATGTATGCGTAGATCTTTTAAACTATGCAACGGATTTTGATGCGTTTTTTTTTTAAAATAGATAGAGTGATTGAAGAGGAAGGTTTATACATATAACTAGCTTTTGTCTGCGGTTTTACAACTGAAATAAACATTATTCCTTAACATTTTCCTCTCTATTCTAAAGACTTTTATTTCTATTTATAAATATTTACTTAACAACATTACTTAGCGTTGCTTATTTTTTTTTGCGTAGCGACAGAGAAAAGAAACAGACGGTAAGGAATATTTTATTTCACTACAAAAGCAGGAGCTTCAGTGGAAAAATCACACGATTAGCCATTAATATGTACATCGTATCGGCAACTAAGGACTATTTTACGACGGAGCTGCTGTATATAACGCATTTCTGCTTTATTAATAATTCCGCGTAGAATAATATACCGGCATAACCGAGGAATAGGCGGCCATAACTAAACACTAACTCGCCTCTTGTAATGCGAAGGTAGGCAGTGATAACCTTAAACATTACAATGAGAGAAGAGATATTCGGAAGTGTAACAATAAAAGGGTTAAGAAAAGGGATAAGGATGTAAAAGAGAGTACGTATAACACGATATATATTTGTCAAGTCTTTTAATTCAGTAAGTTAATGTTGTGGTACCTATATTGTCCAAATATGGTCTTAAGTGTCCCTCATGTATAGCTATTTAGCCATCCATAGTACGTCATATAAGGCAAAATATGGATTGAACTAACAATTCTGTAACATCTTTATATGTGCCCATTACACATATTAACATCTTTATCTTTATCTTCTTTCATCATCCATTCTTTCCACATTACCTAATCGTCAGCGCGTGAAATCCAACAGACTGTGACATAAGTTAATTAGTAATCCTCTTAATATAGTCCACGTGTTCCACAGACAATTTATCGTCGCACTGTTTGAGGTCGGTCTTGTCTAAGTCTCGGTCAATGCCACAGACTTATGCTATGCCAGAGTGGATTGGCGGTCTTTGCAAATCAAATGAAACATACAAATATATTGAAAAGATTTTACAATTTTATACTACAAAATGAGAAAGGGAATGTTTGGGGCATGTGGAAATTGATGATGAAAGAATGACGAAGCAGATATACAATGCGACTGTTGATGGACGTAGGGGCTGAGGGAGACCAAAACTGTCCTATCACGACCAAGTAGGTCGGACACTTGCTGATGGGGGAGTCGAGAGCCTCGCAAACCAGCGTGTGCATGAAGAGCGATGGATGTAGACGAAGCACGGTTGGTTTGTAAGGACAGAGATATTTAGCACTCGGTACGCCCTGCCTACCCGTTTAGAAACTTAACGTGACGGTATAATAGTAATAGTAATTAATATATTACAAATTTTGCTATTGTAAGCTTAAAACAGTGCGTAAGTTGTTGCATAGGATTTTTTTATCATAACCATACAGGTTTTCTCATACATAAACTTAACTTACAATACAACATATTACGAGGCATTTGAATTTCTCTTTTATTTAAAACACAGTAACGCTTTTCGCGTTTCAAGACAGACATAATACATGCACGTTTCCATAAGCTTTCAGCTGCCTCTCTTGCAACGTCGGCCCTTCCTGTTATCTGTCAGATTGTGTCAGAGATTTATTGCTTTGGCTCAAGACCCGTCATCAACGGTGCAAATGTGTTATTCGTCTGTATTTATTCTATATTAATAACGACAAAAACGTTTATTTGCAATGTACCCCCAACATTTAAAAATCTTGCAGAATAATACAATTACAATAATTATTATTACTATAACTGTAATAATAAACACAAGAGAGGTGTCAAGGGACACCCGGATGGAAAGTTCCTTTCGATTAATTAACTTTTCGTCTGATTTTTTTTCCGTCTAGCCTCCTTCGCAACGCGCGATAAGGAACTTCGTTCCAATATATAATTGTACAATAGTATAAAATAAGGCACAGCGTACTTTCGGTAAAGTACGAGTATCCGGGCACGGTAACAGTTGCTCGCTGTAAGGGCAGTGATTTTTCGTCGCCATATGTGCCGTAATGGACGCAGCGGAGTCCTAGCGCGCTGGAAGCGACACTATAACCTTTTATGGGCTTAAATAAGTGATATTTTTCTGCTTTCAATTATCAGCGGACTAGGGACTGTCTGAAAATCCATACAAATACACGCACTCACAGTAAATTGCTAAATAAAATGTGCGCTCAACTATACGCATTTTTAAATTGATCGTGTCTTTCAAAGCTATGATGAATTGCCTGTCGTTGTCTGAATTAATGAACGGGGTACCTATCCCTTGAGCCAAATTTAGGGCCTTTGCACATTTTGGACGAAACCGTTGTTTTCTTGTGAATTCCTAATCCAGCCATAGAGTGGAATACCCCTGTTGTGTCTATCTTTGCTTACATACTCGTATTTCAATTCAATACTCGGTGTGCTCTGTTAAGCCCATGAGGGATTTAGAGTTATGGTATTCTGTAACTAAGGAAAGTATGTATATTATAGGTGTAGGAATATATATTATAGGTGTAGGAAAGTATGTATCAGAACTCTTGGAATAAAGTTATTTTTTATTCAGCTTTTGTGTATATTGTAAACATTTTTATCCACTTATGTCACGCTTTTTTAAAGTTTAGCAGACGGATAGCAACACAATGCGGCTTTAGATCACTCTTCAAACGTTTCAACGGTGAAATGTGTTTATTTTCGCCATTTTTCCGACAAAATTCAATATCTAAAGACGATCGGGCTGAGAGAGTTGACTTTGTGGAATGGCGACAGGAGAACTTGGCACATGTTTTAGATACAGCGTAATAACATCACGATGTGGGAATAGAAATATAGTGAAGCGTTTATTTAAATTGACTAAGAAGTACGTACGTACTGACTGACTACGAAATACATCGTTGTACATACTTCGTAGCCTACACTTTTGGGGATAAAAAAATGTCAAATCTATGCTCTTTTTTTTGCATCTATTTTGTGATTCAATATAATAAAAATATAAGAGTCAGGTAGTATATAGCTATCAGCCATCCAATTAACGTAACACAGGCATTAAATTACCTAATTTGGAGCCGTGTGATAAATTGTCCAAATTATTAGTATTATTCTGATTATATAACTATTTAAGCAGTGATAGCCTTGTGCAATTCGGTCTTTCATTCCGAGAGTCTGGGTTCGATCCTAGCACGAACCTCCCACTGTTTTGAACTTAAAAATTTAAATATCACTGGCTATAACCGGCAAGGAAAACATCGTGAGGAAACATGCACACTTTAAAGATGTTATAAAGTGCATAATATTTTCTGAGGTGTGTGAAAGTTCACATCTTACCTATCCATACTTGGCCAGCGTGGTAGACTATACCCCAATTCCCATTTGCGAGAAGAAGCGGGCTAATAGTGGCCCACTAAAAGGGTGGCAAAAAAACCATGTGACGTTTCCAGTATTCTCTATATCAGCGCAAGTAACCCATATCTTAGAGCTGCGTCATTCATTCCGCGGACCCTACTTGCGCCGCTGCCAACACACACGTCTGCCAAGTTGTGCGCCGCTCCGAATAACATTTCACTCAAATGGCACACATTTATTTACAATATACCATTCCTCAACTTATCATCTTCTTGGCACAACGTGTATTTTAAAAAAAGAACAGTCATAAATGCCTGTCTGCAGTAACATCGAAATTAATGGTTATTAAAGAACCAAAAGAAACCAACAACATCAACATACAACATAACCATCACGCCACGTCCCTAACAGGGTAGGCAGAAAGCACCGAGTGCCGAATATCTCTGTCCTTACAAAGCCTATCTTGTATCCTCCACATACAAAATAAATCAATCAATGGATATGACGTAAAATATAGGAAAACGTGGTTCCGTTAATAATAATAATATTTCAGGATAATACCGCATACTATCTGATTTCAAATTAGGCAATTTAATGCCTGTTTTATGGTAACCGGACAACTTATAAATATAATACGTTTATTTCTTTTTAATAAAAAAGTAACGAAGTATACAGGTCACCGTTGCCCATAAACATTACTTAATCACTTGCCTGCCGGAGATATAAAGTTATATACTATATAAGGAAAAGTAGATAAAAGCTTTTAAATTTAAACAAAAAAGCATTTACTCGAAGTAATAAAAATAACTACGTGATTAAAAACCGACTTCGAAACTAAAAAGTAAAACATAATAAAGATTTCATATTATTATATACTACCTATTATTTATATGTGCTATTTACTAATAGGTATAATAAAAAAATATACTGCCCGAATTGAGTACCTCCTCCTTTTTGAAGTCTGTAAAAAGTAATGTATTGTCATGGCAACCAAACGTGTCTGCTAATAGCTTCAGAGAATTTCAATAAAATATTGAATACTAGTGATGTTAAATAAGAGCTTTTAAAAATCATACGATAAACCGACAAAGGAAATATGAGGAAAGACCGGTTTAAATTTCTCTATAATGCCTTGTACGGAGACTATAGAACCTTCGTTTCAAGGATTCCATCGTTATAGCTAATGCTACTGAGACTGAGATTTTAATCTCTTATGACGAGAACCATATCGACGACACGACATAGGCAGGGGTGGTAACCGCGATACAGCCTGAAGAGTCTGAGAAGCCTAAAGAGAGTCATGAAATCGAGCGAGATGTTAAAGTTAGAACTGTCTTTGACTTTAATCTGTGTGAAATACAATATGCTTGATACAAGCTACGTCGCGTCGCGCTAAGTATCCGCAACCCGCACAGCCTCGCTCCTAATATATTATGTAACATGTTACACAAACGAGTTACATTCCATTTTCTTTAGTGTATACAGATTTATTGTGTAATATTTATTATGTGTGTCGTACAGTATGTATATTAATATCATATTCTATTAAGCTGATTGCGAATTAAATAAACGGAAAATGAGATGAAATATGAAATAAAATCATCCATGTTTACGTATAAACGGACAAAGAAATCTACAAAGATTACTTTCAGAAATTATTTTCCAACTATGTATATTTACAAATTTTTTAATAAAGACGAAACAAAGTTTAAACTGCTGAAACAACACAAAGGGCGTCAAAACTGTCGAATGCAAATATTTTCCTAAAAGCGTCTCAAAATAAACAGGACGCGCGTAACGGCGGGGCGTTTCGCGTGACTTTGTGCCTGAAACAATTGCCGGTGGATTTTAAAAAACGCGACTAGTTAAACGAGATCGAACGACCTGTAAACACACGAGAAAATAAAGCTGGCAAATGTTAAAGTTAATAAGCCCATTTTTCTTGTAACCCATTTATAATAATAATAGTAATTCAAGAAACGCCTTTCTGATTCCATATAGGGCAATAAAATTCCTGTTATTAACAAGAAACTACCATTGCTTATGTAAACATAGGTGAGGATAAAACTCACAAAAGTAACAGTCGACAGTGTTGATTTACTGTACGCAAATATTTTCTATCAAACTATTTCGATAAGCCTTAACGGAATGTGTTTCGCATAATACATTCTACATTACGACTTTCGGAATCCAATTACCTGGTACATTCGTCGAAGGATTTAATCTCGTTAATTAGCGTTACATTGTGTAGACGTGAGTAACAAAACGCTACGGCGACGGCCTACGCAGCTACGCAGCTACGGAGCTTCGGAGCTTCGCGCCTAGTCCAACATTAAGTTTAATTAAACTCGCTAATTAAATTTGACGAACCGAGTTATGTAATTATGTCCCTTTGTAACAACGAGAAATATTAAACTAGCAGGGAATGATATTATTGTTATATAAATCGGCGAAATGATGACGCAAAAGTTACACAACCTTCTCGGATGAGGTCAAATTATCGAATTCGAATTTAATATAACAAACTCAATATAACGAACCAGACATCAGTTAATAATACTGCTGTTTGACAGATGATTGATAATTCGTTAATGATCAATAACTATTATGAATAACGAGGTACACGGAGTATATTTTGACTACTAACTGCCAGGGACTCGAACCTCAGACCGGGGTTGGCTTACAGCAAAGCTATCTCAAGCTATAGTAACCGTGTGCACACTAAGATTACAGTTCTGTTTCCAGCTGCAGCTACGATTTCCTGGAGATCATCGAGTCTGGTGCCGAGAACGCCACCGACCACGCCATCGACGAGTGGATCCCGCATGAGCATCACCATGTATACAGCTCCGATAATGAGGTAATAATAATTAACAAAATACCTTACGCGGCTAATTCCAAATTAGCTTACAAACTGGTCCATTAAATTTACCGGACAGCTGACAAATAATAAATATAATATGTTTATATGCTATTATTTTTTAAACAAACGGTAAACGAAATAACCTGTTATAATCTTTAAATTAAATTTCTTTTTTATAAACCTAAAATTTTGTTATTGAAGAATCGTTATCTATTTACAAAGATTTACAGCGATATATTGACTCATCACGATATCTCTGGAACCAGAACACCTAGAGACTTGAAAGGTATAAGAACGGATTTTATGAAATTCCACCTGTAAGGGGAATTGCGGGGGTGTTAACTATAATTTATATAGCAAAGCAACGTTTGCCGGGTCAACTAGTTAAATATATAATTGTATTTTTCATCACGTAAAATAAATATGTTGTAAGAGGTTTTAAAGAACACGAGAAATCATAAAATGCGTTTCGACATCGAGTGAGTTTTGTACAGAAATAACGCTTACATTTCCGATCCATTACTGGGATACGAGACGTGTGAAAAATAAATGTCCCAAAAGCATATTCTCCGTGTACGTACAATTCTGTTCCCGGTACAAGTGACGTCACAAGATTTCTATGCATAACGAAATATGGCGCTCTCCCGTATACCGTTGCACAACATCTTGTTCTCGACACCTCAAAGAATTTTCATCCTCGCGACGAGGTTTGGAAAAATAGGGAGAATGGGAATAATGGAGCGTACCTTGTTGGGCGAAAACTCGGTGTATTCCAAAATGAATGTAAATTTTTTTTTTATGGAATATTTTCCAGCGCTCTCGACATGTTTTCGGACGCTTTTTCTTATTGTTTTCGCTAACCCGCTATCTACCTGCCCACTTCACACTTAGCCTTTCATCCGAGGTTGGATAAATGCAATATTTTGTGCTTTATATTATGTGTAGGTATTAAATATAAGAAAAGCGATTACCCCAAAAATACAATACCAATTCGCATAGAAACACACATAAGACTTAAGTTACATAAATACAAAACCGAGACAGGATTTATTGGTTAAGTTTGTGTTCGTAACATCTCTTTTATTCTGTACCTAAATTCAGCAAGCAGATAACTTACCTGATCACTATTTATATTATAATATATCGGTGTTGTACAAAGTAGCATATGTGTCACACGTGTAGGTACCTCGCGCAACTTTGTCTGGCTTTTGTTAGATCTCCCAAACGAGCTATCCCAGACGACGCGAGCGGTACCTAAACTACTTCCTCTTTGAAATTTAACTTATGCAAAGCTCGATAATGTTCTAGAAACTTCACGTAACACAAAGCTGCCGGACTCTCTTTTACTCATTTAATTAAATCGTTGTAATTGTAAACTTGTACGTTGAATATTAGAGCCGTTCATTTAATGTAATCTGTCGTCTTGGTTTAGAACAACCGCTTTGTACTTAACTTAAAGTTTTAATAAATTACATCATGTCATTAGCCGGATGTCATTAGCCGACATTATTTAATATTGCCGTCTCTTTCCTTCCCGATTTTATTTCCCCATCGTTTTCTTGTCTTCCTAGACTTTAAAGTCTCGTCACAGTTGCTCGGGTTTGTGGCGGTTAAAGCAACTCAGACACATTATAAACGCCATTAAAATACGAATACGTCGTGTACTTATCTATTCCTGTTTGAATGCATGTTTCTATTATTTTGTAGGACTGTTGTTTTTTTTTATTATTAAATTATGTTATTTCTTTTATTTAGGATTATTTTTATTATTTGTTTTACTTTATTTTGCATTTTTTTTTCTTTGCTTTTATTTTTGTGCTGTTTGTTTGTAACTATGTGTCAGCCGAAATAAATTTTTATTCTTTTTTAC
>DWQT01003248.1:0-12765 GCA_018244895.1 Myscelus amystis hages | reverse complement strand
CACAGAACAAACAAATGTGCTCATCACACAAATGTTTGTTCTGGGTGGGAATCGAACCCACGACCTCCGGTTTCACATTCAGGGTCTCTAACCGCTCGACCACGAGGCCTGTACTAAAGTGTCAGTAAGAATTTATTTTCTACAATGCTATACGAAAACAGTGATCTGTCACTACTTCTCTACTACTTCAATTATATAATTGGATATAGCGCATTTCAAATATTTGGCTGAATACTTAATGCGTATGTAAATTTGACAAATAGTACCAGTAGTATGTTTCATATTGTTATAACATATCAAATTCTTTTAACAAATGTTCAGTAAAACCACTTCACCGTGAAAGTTACATAACTTGTGATATAATAAACAATTTTCACACACTAAATAACTACACGTAAAAGATTGTGGGAGACGTTTTCCCTTGAAACTTTCCACGGATGTAGCAGACAATTATGAAGATACGCGGAAGAACTTTGTTATATACCTAGGATACTCTGGTGGAGAAATAAGAGTTATGGGAAAACGGGCTTTGAATAGCTGATGGCCGCGGCCGTGCCTTAGAATTCTTAAATAAGTTTTTAACGTTATTTAATTATTCGTTTAGCCTTCTCTTGAATATTCAAAGCTGGTGCGCCGCGATTAAAGCGTTAGAGGTTATTAGCATTTATCTTATTCTGAGCGCTATTTTTTATCTACAAAGTGTAAAATCCATTTCTCCAAACTATAACACAAAATAGTACCTATAGATCACTAGTGATTAATAAAAATCACACAGGTCGCCATCCTACCAGAAAATCTGACAAACTTAGGAAACAGTGGAAATCTGCTATGTTCGGAAATGTCAGAATTTGGAAGAGTAGCTGCGATTAAGGGAGGTTTTGAAGGTTGATAAAGGGATAGAAAAAAAACATCACCCTCCTTTGTCTATTTATAGGAATAATGTAATGTATACTAGAGAAATAATTTGCGATATGGCATTAATTGCATTAACCCCTGGAGAAGGTGGCAATAAATTTGAACTTATTTCGAACAACGCAAATCTGAACAGTACTGCCTACTTAGAAATGTAGAGAAACTACGCTAGACGGCGCGAGGATAAACTAAACCGATCGTTAATATAACAAAAAGAGTCACAAGCGCTGAACTTGGGTCGGCGAGTGAGAAAGAATCGTACGTCGGCGCAGGGTGTAATTAAGACGGCCACCCACCGCACGACCTCGAGGCCTTGACCGACAACCCTAATGAGTTCACCGCGACTCCGCACCATAACCTATACTGGCACTTGATCTCATCGTACCGGATGTAAATATAATAAAATTTCTCGTTACATATTACATATCTCACACGACTCGCATATCGTGTAATATACTATATTTCAAAACGCATAAACAGGGTTGAACAGGGCCGAATATGGTAGTACAGGGTAGAATATAAATTCAAATTTTGTTTATTCAAAAACGTTAAAAAATATCGCTACGCTGCCATCGGTTCTGAGTTTTAAGTCAATGACTGCATCTTTCACTGCTTCATGAATTTCGTACACAGAAGTACTTCTTCAAAGAACTTCTAGCTACCCTTACCATTGCTCCTATATTTCGTATTATATAATATCTCTACACAACGCACACTTGGCCATTTGGTCCCAAATCCGATACTGCTTGTGCTATGGGGACCGAAGAGATTTGTAAATACATTACATAGAAAACTTTTTACACCCAAACACAGACAGCTTAGCTCATGACGCAAATATTTTTTCTTTCAGTCCAGTGCTTGAATTTTTCCTTCTTTACTTCGATGTAACATCTTTATCAGTTTAGCGGTTTCGTTCACACCTTAAAATTGAGGCAAGTAGTTGCAAAAAATAAGAAAGTATTTGATTTTATTATTACTATTAGTACCTAATATCCACCTAGAAAACATGCATTTTGCTACTTATAATAAAAAAATCTTTGGCCTTAATAATACGTACCTAACCCTTATTGCATTATGCCCTAACTACAATAAATAATATATATAATAATACATTTATAATAATTGTATTTATCATTAGTTATAAAAAAACAGCTTCTAAAAGCAAAGTAATAAAAAAATTCTTCATTGAAATATTTTTCATACTCACAGTTATCTAAGTATAAAATATGCATAGATATGTACCAAGCTATGTCATTATAATTTCATCGCGGCTTTATAAAATTGAATTCAGGACAACCAGACTATAAACTTGTCCTTAGTGTAAGTCGAATTGTCAATCTACTTTGCTACGAAATAATTTAATATTCGTGTCAATTAAGCTCAAAGAAAGTCCCTGCTTCTAAAGATACCAAAACCATCAGAAACGACAGAAGCCTATTAGGTAATATTAACGATGTCGGTTTTTAGGAAATATTTTTTTCTTAAGACGACGTTGATGAAAACACCACCGATGTTTTATTCAGCTAGATAAGTACCTTCTGTATTTTATTCAAGGATGAAATTCCGTCGAGACGTAATCCGAATACGACGCCATATTGTTGCATTGCATTTCTCATGCAATGTCCCGTTCGCTAAACAAAAATCAAACAACAAAAGGAAAATACCGACGAGCCGGTTACCAAACTTTTTTACTTTATTTAAGCGACTGGCACGAAGCTGCCGTGCTCTAAACCAAAAGGTGCTATGTCGCTCTCGACGCTAAACTTAAATCCTCTGTACATAGAAGGCTTAACTTTCTCAAAACAGGTTTTCTTAAAAGACGTTTTGTTTTTCAATATAAAAGCTCCAACACGAGAGCTCCGCCTACACTTGATTTAAAATTAGAACTCTTGCGTGACAAACGCCGGTAACTTCAAATTATATGCTAAAAAGTTAAACTTTATTCGCAGGTGATAGGGCACAATATTCCACGATAGTTTATCTGTCGTAAGGTGGGTTGCTCCGTAAATGCCACTGGTCCAATGGCGTGCCGTGAAACAAATAAGAAATATGAGAAAGAGCGGGATAGCATTATTTAACGGACGAAGCGCTACGGTATTAGTAGAGTTTGAGAATTCGAAAATAGACATTTTTAGGACTTGTACATCAATAGCTTTTTCCAAAATACTTCAAAACGTTTTTTTGAATACAATATTACTCTAAAAACGGTTCCAAACGGTGTGATTTAATGTTTTTAAACTTAAATTTACAAACGTCAAGCAATAGAGAAGGCAGATACACCTGCGCAGAATGGTCGAAAAGGACAAAACATCTATTTTGTGGGCGCAGTGAAGAATTGATTGATCTTATGCGACTGTGGTTTCCTTGCGAGTAACATACTCTACAGGGTTGCAGTAAGGTCGAAATTGTCTCGTAGGTACTTCAGAATTACGTTGTTATAGTTCGCAAGCTAGTATGGAAATGGGCATGGCGGCAAGCGAGCAGTGACGATGCGTTTAGTAGACAGTTGACAGTCGCCACGCCACACTGACATTCCGATAGAGCACTGATAACAAATATCTATTGATGATTTTCTTCTGACTCTCCCGCGGTACGTGTTTTGACGTTCGATTGGACGAGAACATCAGTGAATATTTTTGATACCTTCAAAAATAGATCAGAAAAACCAAGTGATTGAAGTGAAGTGCTGTGATCAATATATAATGACTAAAAAGTGTTCGGAACTATTCGTGAGCGTACTGACGTTTTAGTTGCACGCTTTAAAGTAAGTTTTTTCTTATTATTATATAAGATACGTTTAGTTAATGAGAAAAAGTTTTAGTCACAGTAGCAGATGACGTTAAAAAGTTATTGTTAATTTGTTTTGTAACGCATATTTACAAATACGATGAAAACTATGCAGATGTTATTTTAATATGTATTTACTTTACACTTGAAGAGAAAAACATAAACAACAAATGACTTAATAAATTATCTTGTATTTAAAATATTGCGACTCTGTATCGCAAGGATTACTTTTTCTGTACTGTATTGCGCAAAAAATAGACTAAAGCGATAGATTACAATTGAAAAATAATAATTTACATATAATTTAAAGAAATAAAACGGAACCAAGCACTTAGAAGAACAAAGAAATAACAATAGTTAAGCCTAGTAGAAAAGTTATGTTTGCTATGAATTCAATCAAACTCTGTTAGTAAAAGTAAGGTATGAACATTAATTGAATAAAATTTTGAATAGATTAAATTCTTAATCATATAGGTATGTAAATAATAAAGTTATAAAATTAAACCACAATTTACAGCCTTAAGTAAGTAAATCAATCAGGGGCCGGTGTTTCAAATTTTTGGCGCGTAATTACTAATGATTTGGTATTGGACAGACAAGACAAGCCGCATAATACCGAATAGTAGGGCATTTATGCAAATAGTAGAAAAAACATCGTCGTAAATAGTAAGTTACCCAATTATTTATGTTGGAATTGGATAAACTGGAAAAGTATTTTGAAAAAAATGAATGTAACGTCACCGCCATAAACCTCGGAGTCTCTCCCACATGAATTATGAAAGCTCTTGTCGTTGATAATTTTCTACCTCAGAAAAAACTATCGATAAAGCTTTCTCAACTCTAGAAAAGTTCACGGGCCTTATATCTCGAAATACCTACCTTAGTTTGAGATTATTTTCTCTTTCGGAAGCGATAGCGGAGTTAATGGCTTTAGGAAGCCGACAACATTCCATGACGTACCTACAGGATAAAAATAGATAAGACCGACAATAACTCTAAGAAGATAACATGTTTTTTAACCAACCATAATATTTCCCAATTGCCTACATTTAAATATTACGCGCCGTGTGGGAGCACGTCGTCTGTTTGACATAAGAATGTACTATAGGTATGTTTACCTCGCGTAAACTACAAAACATTAGGTGTTAGGTAACAGCGAATTCGCAATTCACAAAAAAATTGTTTCTAAATATTTGTGAACCCTTTTGAAAGGGTTCCAACTGTTTTTTTTAATCATTAAGCTAAGCCTACTTGCACTGTCATGATCGATGTTTGGAGCGTGCCTGAACGTAGCCTAAAGCATGGAGTAACCTCACTCCTCAAGGCCCGAAACCTGTGACAGATCTTACCCGGTTTATAGTTATAAACCTGTGGTTGTATGCTGTTTATTCTATATATTCTGCCTCGGTTCATCAGTTGTGAAAAGCACATAAAATCATGTCTCTGACTTGCCTCAACAATATAAAAAATTACATATTGTTTCCGGTTTCAGGACATTAATTATAAAAGAATACTATTTTAATCCTGTTCGTTTAGAGAAGGAATTGATGAAATAAATAGAATAGTTTATTTTAAAATCCTAGTGTTAACAGTGAATAACAATAAAAGTTAATTTTTTTTTCGAGACGTAGCTTATTTTTTTAATGACCTTCAATGCGGGAAATAAATTAGAACATGAATTGAGCGTTTAGTTATTTAAATACAAAAGCGTATTGAAACATAAACATCGTTCCTGCTAAGGAATTTTGCAGGTTTATGTACATTTAAGCTAAATATTCAACTAGGTAGAGTATAGTTTAGTTCAAGACACGACGGCCCGCCTCCCGGCACTGGGCGGCCGAGCTCGGGACACGCCCATCCGCACATGCCTCCACTTCGTATGTACTGAATATTGCCTTTACATGTAGGTAAAATGACAGCATATAACTATTTAATATGCATTCGACGCTTATGCCTTGAACGCTCTATGAAAACGATAAGACGACACAGACGAGAAAGTCGGAAACGAAAATAATTATAAACTACGAATGATAATTGCACCGAACAAATCTCACGAGAAAAAGATTGTTTTAAGGTTTTAAGGTATTAAGTAATCTCAAGAGAAAAGGATTGTTTTAAGTAGGTATACTTACAAAATTGTCTAACCGAATCTACAATAACAATTTTAATAAGCAATTTTTTACGAAACGTTACTGAAACTGTTAGATTTTATGTCCAAATCGAAATATGGACTGTGCTATTGTAAGATAGATACATAGCTTCATTACGATGCAACTCATTGAAAGCCTACTGCCGGCTCGGAACTTACTTATCCCAGCTGCCCCAATGTAGATAATTAGATTCGTGGGTTAGCCTACCTGTCTGTAACAAATCTTTAATACGCCCTCTAAACCGTCTATTTGGTTTAAATACTGTATTTTTTTATACTGGGATAAAGTTCATCACTAATATTTGACTACTATAGTTTGTGTCGTAAATCCTATCCTCTCCAGTAAAACCTAAGGTTTACTAATAATACTTAAGGTTCAAAATAGGTAAATTATAATCAGCATTCACACGGTGTATCTTAGTTCTTACCACATAAAAATACACATTGTTTTATTTCCAAATCAGCTTTAACTGGCCCTGTTTGTTCGAACCCAGGATTTACCATTTAAGTAAAGATTAATTTTACTCAAAACCCTAACATTTACCAACTCATAGTGTTAAATCAGAAGATTTGCAAAAATCTGACATATACCAAGCTTTTAAGGTAACATATACAATACCCTTTTTAAAACGACCCAAAATAAATAATAGTATTTTCAAACGGAAGTACATTTGGGCAAGGTACTGAACACTAGTACCGCCTAAGCCATGTATCACAATCCTACTAATATTATAAATGCGAATGTTTAATTACGTATGTATGGATGTTTGTTACTCTTTCACGCAAATACTACTGAACCGATTACGATGAAATTTGGTATGTAGGCAGCTGCCGACCTAGAATAACACATAGGCTACTTTTTATCCCGGAGTTCCCAAGGGATCGGGATTTACATGGGAATAACGAGAATTTATTTTGTCGTAAGGCGACACGAAGTTCGCCGGGCCAGCTTGTATCGTTATAAAAGCAATTCGTAAAGATTTTATCAGGTCGACGCGCTCACTGATCTGTCATGAGACCGTATCAAGGAGCTCGGCGCGGAGCTGTATTAACCGTAACACACATGACCGTACATGCGTTTGAATGTTTAAAATTCACGACTACCCTAATTAAGTTACTCATAATCACAAAACATATTTAAATAGCTGTCCCCGCAAACGTTGCTTTGCCATATAAATGATTTTGCCGTTGTCACAATACTTTATTACTACTCCTCTGCTATTCATCTTAGCGTGATGTTATATAGCCTATAGCCTGCCTCGATAAATGAGCTATCTAACACTGAAATAATTTTTCAAATTGGACCAATATTTCCTGAGATTTGCGCGTTCAAACAATCAAACAATCAAATAATCAAACAAACTCTTCAGCTTGATATTATTAGTATAGATTGATATTTTTCTTAAAAACCCCTTCCGTAAATTGCTTATACCCTTTCACAAGCCGTTTTTATTTGATAAACTTTATATAGGAGGGCAACTACAACATCACATTCTACAAAAACGACACAAATCTCTGCTATAAGGGATCCCTGCTTCACATGCACCCAGGTAACGCGCGCAATCTGGGCACTGGTACCTACATAATTTTAATAGCATGCTGGCTACAACTTGTACAATACAAAAATCCACATTTATAACAATATTTCAGAATCTCAATTCGTAAAGATTGTAGCAGTTCCTCCCCTCGCCGATCCATCATGAATCTGTGCGGCAAGGTCGAGCGTGTGGTTGCGAATTATGACCCATACCTTCCCCTCTGTACTACGATACTCGCTTGCTGATAGAAAAAACTCAATTTTATATAACCAAAACAGTTAACGAAATGAACATTTATTTTTTATTCAAAGTAAAGATATCTTCATTCGAACCTTTATAATTTCCACTTTAGGACGAAAGCATTTCTCTAAACGAAAGATGCTATACCATACTAACTGGCTAAAGTGCCGATGTGCATATATGTCACACATCTTAGAGGTTATTATGCAGCATAACGATTTTAGGATTCCGCAAAGTGATTCCTGAGATATATCGTTTGTTTGTAGTTTGATAACTGTTACGCTACCTTGCTACCTATGAATTTTATTATTAGAAGCGGTTTTAGAATCACTGCCACTTCTTTCTTGCATATATGTTATATCGATTTAAGCTTAAGCCCGGAAAATGCGTAATTAATGATGAAACCTTACGTGGACTCTATCTAGCCTTGGCATATAGTAGTCTAAGGCTAGGTCAAAACCTCGCTCGAGGTAACCACGCGACCCACACTCTTCTTGAGAAGGATTAATGATGAAATCATTGTTTTCCAGCCGTGACACAATAGCACTGTTAGCACCGCTGTACTTTTTTCCAACTCAAATTGAAATATCAAAACTATAGGTAACTGTACATTTGCAAAACATGTAATTGAAATTAGGTGACTCGTGACAAAGAAAAATATTGTTCTATCCAATAATTCTCATATGTTATTATACTTATTAAAAATTGTAAAAAGCAAAAATTGTAAGGAATAATTTGCATAGATAGAATTGATTTTATTCATAGGAAGTGCAAGCCTTGTGCAGTCCGCGTTAATGATAGTTGACCTTTCATGTGCAGACTGCATCAATCTCGACAGAACAGGTAGTAGGCTCATTGCCAACAAAGAACGAAAATAAATTGTATGATGCTACGTAACCTAATAGATCGAATCAATGAACTACCTACGCAAATTTAGTTTTGATCATAGATATAAGATACTCCTGATTCAGTAAAAATGTGTTCACTTTCTGTACTAAATCCTTGAAATCACTGTGATATTACATAGGTAATTATATGACATTACAGAACGCCAGTATTCCTTTATGAAATATTCAGCAGCTGGGTTACAATCCTTGGTACATTACACGAGGAGGTATGTGCGCCTGCGCATCGCGTGGGAATTACTCGGTAACGAACAATGATACAAAGTACATTACTGATAGGATCAAAATTCCTCGACATCAAATTGGCAAGAGAATAGAAGCGCAAACATAAGACGCCAACACGTATTTCATTTATAAAATTGATTTTGTTTTAGATACAAGTTTGTTTTAGTTTGTTTTACATACCAAGTGAAAACAATCTGGGCTATATTTTCAATGCAGTATTTGAAACTGTCAAGAATCAACTTTTCTAATTCCAGTAAAATCAAATTAACATCGTCTTTGACACTTGATATTAAGATAAACGTTTTTGCTAAATTGTTACAATGGTCAGATAAAAATTGAATATCAGGAAGATATAAAGTAAAACTACCTATGTCAAAGTAAAAACCTATAAAATCCCACCTATCTCAAAGTTAATAAGAATATGATGTATATAATAAAGACGAACACTTTTATAGAATCACAATATAAAACTAGGTACTGCTAAAACAATAGTAATTAAAATAATTACTGTCATCAAGTTAATGACTCTGATTGATAAATATCTGAAAAAGGATCTGAAAACGAATGAAAAAATTCAAAGGGCAATCAATGCTCAATCTTAATAGTTAAAAATTTAGGTCCACCACAGTTTCTTAATCAGATTCAAATGAAACCGATTTCTTTTAACTAAACACAGTTCGTGATAAATAGGTTACTTAATGACAAGAGTGTGAGGAAAAGATCATGGTCAAAGTCAGAATAAGCTGCACAGATTATGGTGAAGCCTGGATTTAGAGAGATGGCGTGTGTTTATAATGAAATTGCAAGGGCATTGTATTTTACGAGCTTGTCCTGCTGAGTGAAACTACTGATTCTAATCGTTGGCGAGACTAGATCAATAAATTGACTGGAATTTGTAAACAGAACTAGTATCGTCCCTTATTATTATGACCAGACCAGACATATTTTTAAACGCCCATTAAAAGTTTAAAAAGCTCGGTCGGAACGTATTAATGCATAGGTATGGTACATCGTATAGTACAATCCTGACTTTACTCACTTAGATTTGGTAATCTTGGTCTTGGTCCTTCCTGTTCAGACCTTTGTATTTCGTGTCATATTGTCATCAATAAATGCCTGCCAAAACGACTAAAATCAATTTTTAACAACACTTTTCTACATTTCTACAACAACAGCATCACGTTACCTTCAACAGGTTATCAAGTTATCATGAAACTAAAAAATCCCAAATCAGTATATGAAATACGAAGAAATATGTTCCCTGGCCTTATATAATAGGTAATAGCTCAAAAACGTTGGCTGGTATGTACGTAAAGCTTGGTATGTGTGTATGCACAATGTCGTGTACGATTGTGGGCGTTAGTCGGACGCACGCCATTCTATTCCCCGAAGAGGAAATCGTTATGGCCGACAAATTGGACCCTAACTACCAGTTGGAGCCGCGTTCCCGACACGCAGATGCACTGTTATTTACTTTGAACTCGTTTACCAAAAAAACAGCAGGTGACTTATATGTATAACTGACAGGATTTTTGCTTCTTAACAGCTATTATTTGCGTCTTCATTTAGCATTCTAGAGTACTTGTAGTATTCATACACAATACACTCATACAATACACATTCTTCTAAATTTTTCCATATTGGCATAATATGAATTTCAATAATTATCGATGAAAATTATTTAAATGATTAGTCACTCAAAATTAACAATAAGTGGATACAACATTGTTCAAACATCTCATTATACGGCTCATTTGGAAGATCTCATAAGAATCAATAATTAAGGTAAACAATTATCTATCGATATATGGAGGATCTTGTAATAAATTTTCACTGTAAATGAGCTAACAACCGAATCTCATATTCCAAAAATCTTATCTCGAATCAGCAGTTTATCACAAGGCCGTTGTGCAATAAATTCTGTACGACTGCTTCAAACCCATTCTTCATCATTCACGAATGGGGTTACCTAAGAATCATTTATGCCTTCCATCACCCGAATAGTGGCAGAGAGACCCGATATAGCTATGATGCAATGTTAACGTAAACACAATGCAAGTCCGACCACATTTACTATTGTGTGCAATCTTTCCATAAATCTAGATAAGAATCTAGTCGATAAATGAAGCGGGTTTAAAAAAGGTTCATCGTACATGTTTTTGTAGGGGAGAAAAATGTAAAGTAATAATAACTCAAATGATATCGTTCACGTTATCACGTTCAATTAGGAACATTGTTATTTTCGAGCTTCGAGATTTCGGTGTCACGTCGTCGTCTTCCAAAAATAGGGCCATAAACAAATTCATAAGTAGGCTATGTTCTCCTTTTTATGCGCTTTTAAGGGGCTCTCCCTTAAGGGGGTACCGGAAAAGTGAAACGCGGCGGTAAACTTGCGCCGTGCTTCTTAAAACAAGAGGGTAACACTGCCTTGTAGACATTTTAAATGATTGGTAGCGTGCATTACTTAACCTTACGATTACACAAACAGTATTTTCCAAATCTAAGGAATTCGCTTATCGTTTATTTCATAAATCCTAACTTTGGAGAACATGTAGGATAAGAATAATTCAAGCGCCAATCTTTATTTTCCTAATATGTGAGGACATGTAAAATGTGACAATGCGTTAAGCTACATTAGGGGCGTAAAAATTTTGGTATTGCAAGGAACCTACAAAACTGATTACCGCCTACGCCACCCAAAAAACCAAATCACGAAGTATGACGAGGTATATAATCATATGTAACAAAACAATTCTTATAAAGGAAATTACATTTCATTGTCCATTCGCACACATACATGAAGGGAATTTTAATTCAAAACACAGAACAACCCATACGCATTAAAATAGGTTTAACCGCCAGCCGTTCCACTTTGGAAAAAATAAAATAAAACAAAAAAGGCGCGATCCCGCCATACCTCTCGGGCGCGCCGCAAATTCCGTTGGAAAAAATCGTATTTTGTTCGTGGTTTGAATTTTAATTGACATTCAAGCGGCGAAAGCTAGCATCCGGCCAGGATTTCGCGAACATTTCCGACTTCACTGGGCCCGGGGGGTGCTGCGCGCTATTTGAATGCGGCGACGTCCACCAGTTGCCGGCAATAAAGTGACGCCACACGTCCCACACGTACAAAACAGGGTGCGTATTTGCGTAAATAGCAGCCACTTATGGAAGACAATTTTCTTAGATGGACTGCCTGTTAACTTCTAAACAATAAACCATATGGAGAAAAAAATACTTTTATGTTCAGTTAACATAATATTCGAGTTTCATTTGTAACTCTGAGGACTAAGTTAGGGGCTTCTGTATCATGTCGGTTACACCCTTCAAACAAGAACACAAATAACAGCCCGAAGAGGGACTCAGTATGGCCACTTTTACTTCACATTTAATTCTTTGGCAATTTGACGGACATTTACATACATATTTATATACATAGGTGCTTACCCGTGGGTATAGGATACGTATCCGTGGCACAAAATTCCTATCTTAATAATCCTGCTAATTCCACTAGAAAGGTAACAAACTTAGATATACATAAATATGTACATATATTACGGTTGTATACCCTGAACAGGCCAGCAATATGAAATTGTTAATAAAAACTTCCATGAACTTTGTAATACAGACACGCATGTCACATATTTTTAATCTGTGCACTTTACCGCGATCATCACCTCGCTTATTGTTATTCTGTGGAGTCCATGACAGTTTGAATATCTTTATTGTTACGTCGGTATTACGTGCTGCACACTTCATGATGGTGGCTAAATTACAATAAACAATTTTGGGCGCTCATTATTCTCCCGCTCATCACGACTCACCCGAAATTATTCAACACAAAACCGCGGTAATGTCGAATGTCCGCGAATAATAATTGAGAAATAACCGCCAGACAACCTCCTGCTACATTTAATTTAGCGCCTTCGAATTCAGTACAACGTTGAGGCGATTAAGAGGGTCTTAATTGTGGCATACTAACAAATTGCAATAGAATATCTTTCTCTCG
>DWQT01003247.1:0-12766 GCA_018244895.1 Myscelus amystis hages | reverse complement strand
GATGGATAGAGTATTATACCTCACTATCATTTAAGTAGGTACGCCAAATTTGATGACACTTCTAGTAATTACAATATCGTATCGCTAGTGTCGAGAGTGAGCGCGAGTGCACCACCGATCGCTGGCCGTCTGCTCCGCTCGCCATCACGCTCACACGTACCGCATCGGGTATTGTTGGCATTCGTTATTCAATATATCGGCATCATGGTCTGGTATCGTTTCACAATATCGTTTTTACAAAAACGGCCATCTCTAGACACATGTCAATTTTGTCAAAGCCACGATTGTTTTTTGGTTAAAATTAAAATGCATAAATCTTGAAATAATCTGTTATCAGGATAGAAATTTAAAATGAGTACCACTCGTTTATTTGTGGGCAACCTTCCCGATAATGTAAATGAGAATGACTTACGATCAGCGTTCTCTGCCTTTGGTGAAATAATTACAATTGATATAAAAACTAAACCTGGTGTTGAAAACGACAAGAAATTATTTGCGTTCATTACATTATCGGCTTCAAATTATGATATCGAATCATGTAAGTATTTAATATATTTTAACATTATGAGTTTAACAATACATATTTTAATCGCAAACAAGAAAAAAATGACGCATTTTGTAATAATTCAGACTATACGAGCAAGAGTACAGTAATGTAAATTTTGTTTAAAATTCTAATCAATATTTAGTATTTCCATTAGCTATGGAGATAGAAATGTTGTATATATACAACTTTTTACATTATTGTCATAATCATAATTAACATTTTAGTTCAAAATCAAACACTTAACATTCAACTTTCCCTAAAAGTATCATATGTATCATGTTTTAGGTATAAAACATTTTGCAAATAGAGATTGTTATGGCAACCAATTGTATGTGACTAGAGCTCGCGAAAGCTTTTTAGAACGACTACAACGAGAACAACAACAAGCCCAGAAAAAGGAAAATGAAAAGGTGCTCATGTATATTTACCTTCTAAATATTTCATATGACACACTATTTAGAAATTCTCTTCTATGGATAATTTCATTGTGTGATGTATGTATGTGTGATGGATGCGTCAATGAGACAATTGAAAACCTTAAATGGATAGTATTCATAAAGACGGTTTGGGAAGGTAAAATGGTTAAAGTTTATTTAAGTACTGTTATGAATGGAAATTTATTATTCTTATTTTGTTTAATTTTCAGAATTCTCCTGTAGACAATAACATTATACCTCTGCCTATGAAAACAAAACTAAATGTTCATAAAAGAAAATATGACAAAAAACAAATATATGAAAGTGGTGGCGAGGGGAAACCCCTAAAGCAATATAAGAAAACACACGAATTAAACTCTGAAGGTATTCATCGTAATAAAAGTAAGGCAGGGGATGGATTTAAACACTTCGATTCTGATCCCAAGAGAATGGATTCAGACAAGAAAAGGTTGGAGTCTATGAAGAAGAAAAGACAAGAATTCAATGAAAAGAAACTAATCATAAAAACTGGATTGATTGGCATAGTACATTTCTATTTTTGTGTATTTCAATACTAAAGGCCAGTTCAGACTACGACACTATACACCATACACTCAGTGTATACATCGAATGACTCTGTGTGAACACGAGTGTCTGTGAACACGAACACGTTGCGTTCAAGTGTTTAGTGTAGTTGACAAGTTTCCGTCACATTTGACATTTTCATATACACTGCATCGCGTTTTAATGCATAAAATGAGTTTTATGTGGAAAATTCTGTATAATTGTAAAAAGTACAGACATTAATGTCTGAAATTTATGTCAGAATTTCTGTCGTAGTCTGAACGTACCATTAGATAAAGATCAGTTGCTCCCAGTGGCACATAAAAGGGTTGAAGGGAATAATAGGAAATTGAATATAATATAACTCACCTCAACAACTTTGTTCCAAAACGGGTGCATAACATAGACACTGAGTGGGCTTGTGTCCTTTGCCATATACTGAAAAAAATAAAACAATATATAGACATTGTGGTTTTAATTGTTTTCAATAATTAAAAAAAAAAATTGCACTGGCTGAAAAGTTCTTGCAAATATCAGTTCTAATGACAAAATGGGGAACATTTTTTCTAAAATATCTGGGATATAACGCAGATAGAGCATTTTATGTAACACGTAATAGAAAAATATTGCGTATTTCAAGTTTTAGGTTTGGATAAATTCACAGTCAAAAATCTATTTTATATTACTTATTTAGGACTGGCTTATTACTTTGTCTAGTATTTGTGAGGAAAACAGAGCTGGATTGTTGAGGTCCAGACGAATCGGTCGATAGAAGCAAATAAATTAAACAATATATGTAAATCATAAGAAAAATTAACTTTTAATCGTCTTGATGAAAATGTATTAAGTAATATTAAATGTGATTTTTTTTCAATCAAATAAATGTGTATTAAACTGATTGTGTAACGTAAAATTAATAAATTAGGAACTTCAATACGCAAGTGTTGCGTAAAAGGTTGATTAATATTCTAGGTTATTAGAGCTCCAATAAACATTATCAGCCAGTACAGTGTTGTAAATTGTATGTAAATATTATTTATTAAATAAAAGTATATCTTAAATAAAGTTACCTTATAATTATCAAACCCTTCTAGGTGTTCGCGACTGAGATATTTATAATCTAACATTGTCACTGGTTTAAATTTGCTAATCACACACACAAAAATCAAATATTAGCATCGACAAGTGAAATATACGCAATTTACGCTTAACATTTTTTATATTCACTGTAATTATAATTACATAAATAGACACGCCGCTTTGAATTCGCGTTTCTTTTAATATGCACTGTATTGTATACTCTATGCGCGCGGCGCGGTATTTCAATGATGTCATAAAACAACCGATATAATCGAGAACAGAGTATAAAAAACGATGCCAATATCGATGTCGAAATGACTTAAGTGAATGTTGTGTGTTGTCGTACTTCGAAAATGTTGCAAATATTCAGAAATCATTTACAATGAGTAAACAAGTTATCCATTTCGACGTTTAATTCAATGTAGTATTATTTACATTATGATCCCCTTCGATAAAGTTACTAAACAGCCGACGTATTCGTATAACACTTCATAGTAATACTGTTGAGCAAAATTAAACTAATCGATTTTTCGGCTCTAAAAACATAAATGGCATTTGCATTTTAAAAATGAAAACAGATGTACTTTTTGTAAGATTCGATTTTTCTATGATTTAATTTTTAGTTCTGTAAAGTCTTGATATATGAATTGAAGTATCAGTTATATAATATACTTGACAACGTTTTTGGGAAATAACTTTGGCTCAATATATAAACATTCTACATTTTTAAATAACCGTTAAGTACATTATAATATAACTGTATATTTAAATTAAAGTATTATTTATATATTAATAAGATAAAAAAATTATTTTCAACTAATGTGAATCGACTCATACGATTATAGTATTTTATAAAACATTAATTAGCTTCGCGCGGCAGTAATTTAACTAAGTAATAAACCTACAAGTAATAACTTAATACTTTTTTATTGGAAATCGTGATGATTGCGCATGGAAGAGGTTTACAAAGTAATGCCTATATAGATATAGCGATTTGCTTATGAATTTGTTAGATTTTGCGAACAAAAGACATTAGACCTTTATATTCATGCATTTATCTTTAAAATACGATATAGTGAGTGATATTTATTTTTTAACTTATAAAAAGCACGTATCCATTCCTTTAAAATCAGAATTACGTGCCAGTCCTTAAATACATACCCCTACAATGAGATTAACACTATTAATAATGACACAGTTAAATTTAGGCTAGTAGGGAAAATTACAAATAGAAATAAACACAGGGTTCTCACATTGAATGATAATTTACGGCGAAATGATCTAACGCCTAACTAAATTATACTAGCAAGAAACACAACTGAGAATTAAACTACTGTTTTCATTGTTGCAAAAGACTGAAATGTTAACTACATATTTTGTAACTCTTTCTATTTCTGGCTAGTATGATTACTCTTGAGGAGAGCAAGTGAAACAATACTTCAGATTCATAAAATAAGCTACTTCATAAAACAAACTTATTAAAAGTACAAAAGAGGTGATTTTACTAGTAAGTAAAACACATCGTTTACTTTTTATCGAAACAATAATATTGGAGTATTGTTGCAATAAAATAGATAATTAATTTATATCTGGATTACTGGTAACACGGCATCCAAGAATTTGGCAACATTTTGGTTTTAAAACTTAAGGTTTCGCGCTCAGACGAAAATAGCAATGAGTCAAAAAGCGTCGTAACATTGAACTTAACACATTAGTGTACTCCAATTAAATAGAGAACAGTATTCTCTACAGAAACTATCGATCTGTCTCTTTCTGACGTTTTTATCCTTTTGCTCCCTCTAATACATAGTATCATGATAATGACCGGATATTTTTTTTACTTCCCATTCAAGATTGCAATATGTCTTAGTAATAAAGTTTATCTTTAGATTATTCATCTGTCACTCAAAAACCGGAATTCATATTTTTGCCATTCGGTGTTATGAAAATGAAGAATTTGTGATATTGCATTTTAACAACAGTATGATCTCACGCGACGCTATTGATAGCTCGAGTTATCTGGTAGATTAGATTATTGCCTATATTGATACTGTCCAATAACATTCATTGCGGCATTCAATCAATTGGTTACGATGAAGGTGGTAGTGACTAAAAATTAAGTAATAATAAATTAGCAAACCAAGATGGACGCCGCCAACGGGTTCCAAACACTGAGTGATAATGAATTAGATTACGAGTATGTGACGCGAAAGTCAAAAAAGAATAAGAATCGAAAATTGAAAAAAGCATCCACAAACCTTTTACTAGATGAAACTAATGGGGAAAATAGTAACCCATATGAAGACGAAGACTCCAATGAAGTGATAGAAGAATCAGAAGATA
Organism: Myscelus amystis hages; assembly: GCA_018244895.1. Classification (NCBI taxonomy): domain Eukaryota; kingdom Metazoa; phylum Arthropoda; class Insecta; order Lepidoptera; family Hesperiidae; genus Myscelus; species Myscelus amystis. The sequence continues at coordinate 7,816 of DWQT01003247.1, read as the reverse complement.
ACACAACGCAGCCAGAAGCTACCGAAAGTGTAACAGATGCGGTTAGATATAGCAATGAAGCTACTATAGAAGCTGAAAATGAATTGATCGATGGGAAACCGAATAGGTACGAGTTTATTATAATACCTGATCGAACATTTTTCACATCAAGTACGGGTAACGCAGTAGATTTGTCGAACAGAGAGGTACGGAATCTAGAAACCAGAACCTCCAGTGTACAGGCGAATAAGAAAGCGCTGTCTAGAGAGGCGAAGTCGTATGAACTAGAGAATTTTCATCTCAAGCTTTTGATAATATTTAATCAAGAGAATATTGATGGTTTCGAGCCGAGATACGGGACAAAGGAGGATGTTTCGGTATTAATTGAAACATTTACAAGATACGGATTTGACATAATCGAATACAAGGATCTCAATAGGGACGAGATTACTGAAGTTCTTGAAACGTGTAAGTAATTATTATCTCATTAGAATAACATGTTAGGTTTTAAAATTAGTTAAATATTACGCGAACTGGCTTTTAATTTTTGTGTTTTGCTTCAGCAATGATGGTTATGTGTTTTTAGATTATAATCTGCGACTTTTCAAGCGTAGAGCGGCTAAGCAAGCGTGCAATAGGGCGCCACATCATCGCGTTCCCTCAAGCGGATTGAGGTTAAAGTGTTTTAGTCAAATAAATAGTTAAAAAATAAATAACGTTTTCTAAAAATTTTAAAAATCATAAAATGGAAGTAGCAGAGTCTACTGAATTAGGTATTTCAAGACCAGTGGAGATAAGAGTGTAATACAAAATCCTTGCCGCTTTCTTTCCTGCCTAAATTGTTAGAGCTCCCATTTTAACCACTTGCAACCCTGGAAGTCTTATTTTATTCGTCGCTTACGATGCAGGCGATAGGCAAGTTTTGGGAAATTATGCTTCTTTTGACGCGTCAGGGAAAAATTATGAGTAAATTTTCACGATGCGCGCGCGCACCGTCACGAAAAACCGAACATCATTAGCTTGTCAACATTTTAGTTTTTTTTTTAATTGTGTAAAAATAAATATTTTATGATATTCAAGTAAAATTATTTAACTAGATAATGCGTTATAGCTTTTGTAAAATAAATTAACGTGAAGGGTAACATTTTTAGAACGATTTTTATTTCGTTACGCCAAAGAACTATAACTCTTTTTTTTTTGTTTAATTACCCTTGCAAACATACAGATAAGCTGTCTCATGGTAAGATGGTCCACCGTTGCCTATGGACATGTGCAACATCAGAGAAGACGTTAATGTGTACTCGGTTTGTTAGGAGAGTTCTTTTCATACTTTTCTTGATCAGTCTCATGTTATCAGTGGCGTAGCTGGGGGGGTGCGAGCGGTGCAGTCGCACCGGGCATCAAAAGGAAAGGGGCATCAAAATCGACGATCTTCAAAAATGTATATATCTACTCTACTGTGTTCTGAAATCTGAAATTATTTTGACCATTTAAAGGGGCATCAAGTCTTAAGCTGCACCAGGCAGCAAATACCCTAGCTACGCCACTGCATGTTATTAATTATTATCAGCTTTCTTGATCAGCGCTATGGCGTCGGGGTAGCCTCAAATGGAAGTTGTAAGCTAATCTGTCTCTTGTTTCAGTTAAGACTGCCAACTTCACAGACTACGGATGCATAGCGCTTGCCGTTCTCACCCACGGCTCCTACAACGACCTTCTGAGGGCGAAGGACCAGGCGTACAGCGAAACGGAAATCGTTAACTATTTCAACATATACATCAATCCTACATTGGTTTCCAAGCCGAAACTTCTCTTTATACAGGTAAAATTACATTCAAGTTATATGCGCACTTTTATAGTCTCTGAGGTGAGTGGTCTCTTAACCCGCACTTGTCCAACATGGTTGACTATGGTGTAAATCCCTCATTATGAGAAGAGACCCGATCCAGCAGTGCAGCACTAAAAGGGTGAAACAATAATGCCTGATACATAACAATCTTATACCTTTAAAGTCGTGTTAAAGGTTAGTTGCAACAATAATTTTTGTTTATATAAGAGAAATACTGCTTTGCGCAAGTTATTTAAAGTGGAATCGCATTCATTTTCGCTTTGTCACGATGTTGGATGCAAAAGCGTTCGCTGCCAATGAATATACTTAGTACTGACTAACTTATACAACAGTGTGAGTTTAAAAACACATTTTACTTAAATCCATGACAAGCTATATATTCATCGCATTGAACTACACACGATCGTTTCTTATCAATCAATGGTTAGATTCACCCGTTATCATTGAATATCGTTTCAAAGCAGTTCTTTGTTGTGAGTATTGTGATCTTCACACTCTGCTTTTATCGTGTTTTTATAAGCATCTCAAATTAGTCATCAGTAATATGTAATATGCGGTTGATAAGAAAATTCTTAACGTTAACAAAATATCACGATGTGTCCTGTACTTCGATGCTCTTCTAAATTTGGATGCGACAAAATGTTTTGATGTAATCGTATATTGGTTTGAAGGCTTGCAGAGGCACTAGCACTTTGCCTGGTGTATCAGTTATCCCTCAGTCTGGAAGAATCCGAGAGGATCTGAACGATGACGACATAGAATTCTACACGTTGCCCATCATGTCGGACCTTCTGATAGTTCACAGTTCATATGTGGGAGAACCATCTACCAGGTGCGTACGTTATCCTACGGTTTTATACTATTATCTTTTGGTGAACATCCCAAACTCTTCTTTCTCTATTTGTATTCTATGCACTTTCATTTGCTGTCTGCGACTACGAAAACTCCATGCCTTTTCATTTTGAAACCTCATCATCAGTAGCCGTAAGCTTTACGTCTTGCCAATATCTTAAGAAGATCAAAGGTATAGACAGAAGGAGAAAAAGATTAAGATCCCTGTCAACTTAAATTGAAGGGTTAATGTTTTTTCAGAGACGAATTGCACGGCACGTGGTTTATACAGACGCTGTGCAACAAAATCAAGGAGTTGGCCGATTCGGAGGATCTGCTGTCGATATTGACGGAGGTGAAGCGGGAGGTGGCCGCGAACCTGCAATGGGTGATGTACAACAGACGCACCAGGGTCATTGACACGTATAAACAAATGCCGACGGTCACCTCCACGTTGATAAGGAGGCTGTTCCTCAGGGACTTCAACGTGATGGTACCGATCTCGTACCTGGACCACTCCGCGGCGGGGCCCTCCAGGCCGACCATGGACACGGCCGCGCCCCCCTTGCTCATCCAGTTCGGGCCGTGCGACTGTTTTCTGAGCCACTTCAACTACATTAGGAAATGCTTGGTGTAAGTTTCCACTCCTCCAAATGCAGTACAGTAATAAGATAATAATAATATCTTAAGACAATTCCACACACGGCTATCTGATTCAGAATTAGGTAATTCAATGCCAGTGTTATGGTAACCAGACAGCTGATAAACATACATATATACATATGATATAATACTTGTGTAGATATTTTTATTACATCCAGACACAGAACAAACAAATGTGCTCATCACACAAATGTTTGTCCTGAATGGGAATCAAACCCACGACCTCTGGTTTTGCAGTCTGGGTCTCTAACCGCTCGACCACGAGGCCAGTCAGTCACAGTGTATATGTCTTTCATCCGCTACATCTGTCACCGTTTTCATACATTCCAGCTGTTTTAGCAGCTTTGGTCCCAGGATCGCATTTGGAGGTTGAATGTTCCGATTTAATTTTCCAGCCATTTCCTAGAGAAGTGCCCGGACGATTCCGCCGCGCGCACCTTCCTGCAGATCTCCAGCACCTTCCAAGATGACGGCACGTTCAACGCGGCAAAGTTGCAAATGGCGAAAGCCGTGTGCAGATACTTCGATAAAAACGCGAGGGATTTCAATTTCTTCAAATACCTTTACTTACTTAATGACATATCGGAATAAAGTCTTTTCTGATTGCATTGAAACATTCATATTTTTGTTAATTCAACTCTAATTTAATAAAGTGTTTTTTATTACTCTTTCTGATGTTTTATTATTAAACAAACCCTGTACGATCCCTTTAAGGTATGAATTTCTATTAATTAAAACCATTACTTTGGTCTTTATGTAGTCCTTTATACCGTATACTCGTAGGTAAAAGTTATACGTAATGTTTAAAAGGTTACAGTTAGCTTCATATTTTTGGTTTTTGAAATAGGCTGTCTTTTGATCATACTCTCATGCTTGCATGCATAACGTTAAGTTTTAAAGTTAAGAAAAGTTTTAAAGTTCTAGTTTTTATAGTTGGCTTTTAAGTACGCACTCAAAATTTCAATGATTGCTATTGATGTTTTTGAATCAACAAATTATGGACATTCTATGCAGATAGCTCTTAATAATAAACTCACGTAGTTACTTAACAAACTTTATACAAATATCTGAGATATAACTTCGGTTTTTACTATACTCGTAACTGTGATAATTCTTCTATAAATACTGATTTAAACGATTCTCATTCATCTGTAAACGATAACCATTGCGAACATTATGACAGATAAATCCTTGTTTATTTCTAAGCGGAATGGCGGCAGAATACCGATTTACAAATGGCTGTATATTGAGAAGCAATTGGACATTTCCAGATTTACCTTCGATATTCGTACGCTTACCAATTCGCAAGACTTACTTTAACAGTTATGGTTATGGTTATGATAAATATCGTTTCTCTATATGCTGATGTAATATAGGTATTTATTTCTTACGTGCTGTCGAACTGATTTCATTCTAATCCCGTGGGAATTTCGGGACAAAAATGATATAATATTGCCCTATAACCTCCTTAAAGTCCCATTAAAATCGATTCAGCCGTTCCCGCAGTTAACCCAGTTTTGGTTTTTTATTTTTAAAAAAAAACCAAAAGTCGTGTAAATAACTATGAGCATTTAAAAATATCAGTTATTTTGATATCGTAGACAGACACTTTGATATTAGGTATCGATATTGTATAGATAAACGATTTAATAGGATATGGATAAACATTCAAATCGCAATAAATAAAAGAGATCTTTTCAAATTCAAATTGTTTTATTCATTATAAGGTACATCCATACACTTAGGTCCTACGCTTGATGGAGGTGCCGCAATAAAAAGCAGCTAAGAATTTAATGATATTTATAAACATGGGATAAATAATGTATCATTAACATGTGCATGTATAATACATGTCCATGTATAAAACATGTCTATGTAGATATAATACAATAATGTATAATATACATAAAATACTATCGTCTTGATTTCCGAGAATTCCACGATCCTTATACTCGATTAAAGTATGTGGATATTTCCGTTTAACTTCTGTTTATAAACAAATTTATAAACTACTTATTCCAAATTGCGTGTTTTGTATTTCTGTCTTTTGTTCAACTTTTCATTACTTGAATAATCACATTTATAAAAATTCACATGTGTATCCACTGGCTAATTTTTAATATAGCATCATGAAGCCAAGGATTAAATAATCGTATTCAGCCACATAGAAATACCAGGTATGGTTGTTACATGACTTTCTTCAAGGGTTCTTGGAACGGCTGCATAACGTAATGCATTCATTTTTCCTACTGTAAATCTTCAATTTCCGCTGCTGATACCCGCGGATAGGTAAAGCATGATCGCATACTTATTTGCGATATCAGGTATCGACGAGATTAGATAACTGTGTAGATTGTATGACAAAGGCAGCAATGCAAGCATTCTAGCGACCGTTCGCGGCGAAATCGGTGTGGACGCAAAATCGAGTGATAATATAGCAAACAAAATGGATGCCTCTGACAAAAACGAAGCAGCCGCAAATGTGTCCGGAGATACGAGTGTCGATGGTGTAGTTGATGGTGCAGCCAATATAGAGTTGGAAGAGGCAGATGACAGTACAATACACGAAGCAGCAGTTAAATATAAGTTATCACACAATCGAGGACTGAAACAGGACGCCGTTGTTGTGAAACCACCGGATATAACTATTCCAACCACAGACATAAAACTACAGGCGATTGGTCTAAGAACATTCGTCAATATCAGAGCGTTAAGCAGAGAATCGAGAACATACGAACTAGAGACATTTAAGGAGAATTGCATGCTTATATTCAATCAGGAGAGCATCAACGGATTGAAACCAAGATTTGGCACCAAAGAAGATGTAGCCATATTAAAGGAAACGTTCGGAAACTTAGGATTCCATGTGGTGGAATACAAGAATTACACCAGACAGCAAATTTTGGACGTCCTAGAGATTTGTATGTATTTTTTTCTTATTACAATCTGGCAGACGATGAGAAGCTTCTAATATTTGTCATTTTCAATCAAAGCATTGCCATTTGGGTTTATGCGAGCCGGTTTGAGACAGGGAAAACTTTTAAGGTTTTCCAATGAATGAATATGTATTTGTTAAGTTACAAAATGTTTAATTACTTATTAGTCGTGGATGTCAACGCATAAGCAAGTATCACGCCCAAGCTGGCGTCTTCAAGCGATTGCAGCTCGCGACATTAACTTACACCGCCATCTGTTGGGCACTTATGAAACTCATATTACAATCTTTTGTGATTGAAAAACATTCCATTTGTAAAATAATACATATATATCTTCAAATCTTTCTTACATACATACATACATACATACATACGTAACCATCACGCCAGGTTCCTAACGTGGTAGGCAGAAAGCATCGAGTGCCAAATATCTCTGTGCTTACAAAACTGTCGTGCTTCATCCAAATCCATCACTCTCCTACATATACACTAGTTTCGGACACTCTTGACACCGTCACCAAGTGTCTGATCTATTTGGTCGTGGTAAGGCAATCTTAGTCTCCCTCGGGACCTACGTCCATCATTGCTTCTTTCACATCAATCTTTATTTCATTATTGGTAACGACTGCATACTTCTGTATAATAGTGGATTTGTAGGGAAAATATTATAGCGTATTTAATACATTTCAGTCAGAAAGGCAGACTTCACAGAGTACGGATGCATAGCTATCGTCATTCTTACTCACGGCAAAGTCAACGAATATCTCAGAGCGAAGGACGATGTATATAGCGAGGCAGAGGTCTTAGACTACTTCAATGTTTACAACAATCCAACGCTTGTTACGAAACCGAAGATTGTCATCATTCAGGTAATGTATCAGAAAGAGAAAAAAAGTCGAGTGGCGACCACGTCTCGGCAAAAGGAGCACAGGTCGGTCGCCTACTAGGTGGTCTGATGAGTTGAAGAAAACAGTGGGATACCACTGGATTCTGAAGGCTCCAGACAGGACGGAGTAGCGCCGATTAGAGGAGTACTGTGTCCAGCAGTGGACTTTCCAAAGGCTGATGGATGGATGGATTTATGAGATATCAGTAATAATATTGATCATTGAAATCATTGCTTGAATCAAGTCGTCAATATACATTATGTTACGTACCTGTTTGTCAGTTTAATGATAAAGAGACAGACAAAACAAAAGACAGAAATTGGCTCAATCCATATTTTACGTTTTACCGCGTACAAATTTAAGAAGTACCTACAAATTTAAAATTGTCTGTTCAAGGCTTGCAGAGGCAAAAAGGCATCGCCAGCTATATTAGTATCGCCGTCAATAAAACTCAGGAATGTTCTGGATAACGACATGGAACCGTATACATTGCCAGTGATGGCGGATATATTGATAGCTCATAGTTCCTATGTGGGGGAGGTGTCTGCCAGGTATGTTACAAGGGTTATTAAGGTGGTAGAACCCTCTGTGGTTTGACTCCGGCGGCACCACCGCCACACCTATTTCTGCCTTATAACAGCAGTTTAAGCGCTGCTGTGTTCTGGTTTGAA
>DWQT01003246.1:0-12767 GCA_018244895.1 Myscelus amystis hages | reverse complement strand
CTGGGGTCGATTACAAATGTCCATGGGCGGCAGTAGCCACTTACCATCAGGTGGACTGCATGCTCGTCTGCTACTTCTATATAATAAAAAAAAGAAATTATTCTGTTTATTTACAACAAAAATCCAATTCTTATCTGTCTGTCTATTTGCTCCGTATAATCTCATTTACTGGCAAAAACCAGTTAATGTCAATAAAAGTAGCCTAGCTAGTTTTTACTAGCTAGGCTACTTTAGGCTTAGGCTAGCCTAGCTAGTTTTTACTAGCTAGGCTACTTTTAGGCTTATATTTCATAGTCAACAAAATACAATATTCCATGAGAAACAGTAACTGGAACAATGTTAGAATTCATGATAATATCCTTTAGAAAATCTTTCGATAATTAAAAAAAGTTATAGCCCTGTAGTGACTAATCAATAAAATTTTATTTGTATAAGAAAATGTAAACTTCCCAACGAACAAGTTATCTAAACATTGTATTTCAGTGTTTCTATTAGCGGACTAAGCCGTGGCTTCATCTACTGGATGAGATCTTTTGTGTCGCTGCTTTGTATAGCGATGAGATACACACTAGCGAATGAGAAAATAATGAAACTTCGTGCAGTGTATCGAGGCTAAACTAAGCCTAATAATATACATTTGTGCTATTTGTAAGAGAAACGACTACAGCAGTGGTTTAATGTTCTGCTTCAGCGTAATTCATAAATAACAATAATAGTCGGAATATAAATTAGGTTAAATTGGAATAGATAATAACCGATAGATGTCATTTGGATGCTTATTTGTTAGTTATAAAAATAGTACACTTATGGTTGATTTTAAGAATTGCAAATCATCTCGTTAACAAATTATTAATATTTATGTTAGAAGGGAAACCTTATGCGTAAAATTGAAGATTACATCGAGATTCATCGTCTGTTTTGTTTGAAACACATTCAAAAAGAAAAGTTTCGAGTGTCCCGAGGCATTGTTTGAAACTTTTCATCTTAAAATATGCCTACATAATCGAAGTTCAGTATACAAGAGAAAACTCTGAGATTCCCAAACTTTTAGTTCCATTGTAATCTTTTCCATGCAAATGTTGTTATGAGACCTTGTAAAAAGAGATGAATGGAATTATTATAACAATGTTCGTTTAATATTTGATCAGATGCTGCTTATTTGGTTGTTGTAAATAACAGAGCTCTCAGCTAGAGTTATTGTGGCGCTGAAAGTAAATATGCATATTTTTATATTAATGTATCCGTTTCTATATAGCCACGCCGAAGACGTAAAAGATCAAAGCCGTTACCACATTTCGTCAATAACAAATCGGGATAAAGAGCAAAAACGCAGAGATCCGAATATGATACGAATATGTTAAAATGGGTTGGTTTTACGAAAGGGCTTGGAAAAAGGTCGTCTATCACAGCCTCTGTCAACACGGGTAGCCATCGATGCCGCAAAAACAATTAGTAGGTCAATATTTATTTGATTGCCTTTAGCGACCCGGCAAGGTTAACGGCCAATAGTAGCTTGACAGCCCGCCCAGTATAAATTAAATGGGTACAATAGGAATTTTAGTAAAAATGTTGTTAGGAATTATACAACTTTCTCTATCGTTGCGTTCTTTGTTGTCGTCGTAATTGGGTCGACTATTACTCCAACATTGATATGAAAACTCAATTAATCATTCATATGATATACCTAAAGATTACAAATGTTTTTCTTTTTTATACATAGTATGTTCCTTTTTCTTTATAACATTTGTTACTTGAAGCTATACAATTTAACCGAGTTGTAAAACACCGTAATACCATTATAATAGAGCGTTGACATACGTGGTTATTTGGTCTTACTAATCATTCTCGTTTACCATAGGAGAATGGAATTAAAAATAAACCTGAGCACATAAAGACATAACACTAAAACTTTACAAGCTTAACGTAAACGTTTGAGTTGAAATGTTAGCAGAATAGCCTTTGTGGTACACAAACGAGAACGGGAACCAGCATAACTGTTGTCGACACATTTGGAAAGTTGTTCGTTCCGTCGCATGAAGATGTCGCGGTGGCATTCCTTCGTTCCTTTGGCAAGCGCGTGCATTCCTCGACTTGACAAAATTCCTTTGCCGACCCCTCACAGCCACATTGTTACAACGCTACCCACAAAGGTAAATAACTTAATAAGTGTCAATGTTGTGGTATGTTGCCTCTGGCTTGGAACTCGACTGTTCTGTTGTTGGCTACTCTGTACATTGTACGAATAGATAGATAGCAATGTTGTTATGTAATTTCAAAATTAATAGACAACATGTACTTTGCACATTTTCTTATTTTGTTGTAACGTCCTCTGCAACCGTGACAGAGATACAAGCTCTTCATAACGAATATTAAAATGTGACATTCAAAAGTCACAATTATTTCCAAAAAATAACAAATCGCTAATATATAAATTCACATTGATAAAATTACGTAGTGTCCATTTACTTACAAACGAAAATTTCAATAAGGTTAAAGATAAACAAAGAATATTAATAAATGAAAACACGGTTTAATGGAAACGAACTTACAAATTTGTTTCTAACAGTTAAATAAGCTTTTACAAAATCTATTTTCTTTACTTTTGTGAACAAACGGCCCATTACAATCGTAAATATTTTGCATGGGCAACTAAAACTGTAGCAGTATTATAATAATTGCAAATCAATACAAGGCATTCTCGGTAAGTTCCCTGTTTGCGTGGCAGAGAGTAAGCGGTGAAATATACTGTAGCTTGTATACTGACTACAAAACCGAAGAAAATTTAAGCAAATATAAACATAGATACAAGTATGTACGACATAATGTTACGTCAGAAAAGACTTGCACCGGCCGAGATTTTTATTTCATTTATCAAAACAGTTAGTATTCAGTGTAACAGTTTAATGACAGTGTCATGTTCGCCGTACGTCACTTATACAAATTAAAACTGATCTTATCATATCCAAATATGTTACTAGTGTTAAAACTTTGAACATACGTAACCTTAAAATTGCATCATGGTTTTTACAAAAACCCATAAGCAACCACAAGATAGTCCACGAGCGTTTCTGACGAATAAAACAAAAAAATGTATCTAACGGGAGCCATAAAGACGGTGAGGCAGTTGCCTTATTTTGGTGTACGTTGTTGACTTCAAATTGGAATATAAATACAGTGGCTCGGAAAGACTAGAAATTAAATGCAGGGAATTATAGTTAAAGACAAAATGTGCTTTTCTTCATGAATAGCATTTTTACCGCATAACAGCAGTGTTTTAGTATGACGTACCAGTTTAAATAGCGCACGTGTTACAAACAAGAGTTGATGTATTTTCCTTTGTCCTTCCTCTATAGCTTGAACAGTAAAATGAATAAATTTCCATTAGGCAAATAAAGTCGGTTTAATGACAGTTTATGTTAGTATGGATAAAGTGATACTTGCAAATATTTATAAGCAAACACAAAAACATTTCACAAATTCAGCTTTGTAAATAACTTTATCGGGCTGTAAGTCAATACTTAGAAAAGATTTAGCTACAGAACGCTGGGAAATTTAATGTAAGCAGTTACTTAGGTTTACACTGCGCCGTGGATACGCGCTGGCTCTATATAATATACTGATATGTTCAAATAAGCCTTTAGTCGGCTGTTAGGGAAGGGTATTTTCAATATGGGTAATTTCGCCTGACACACAAATACTTTAGCTGCTTTATTGCATACTCGAGGATTAACTCGGTATGAGCGTTGAAAAACGAGTAGAGCCACTGGCTCTGGTTACGTATAAAACTCCTGGCATTTTATCTTAATTACTTCGAAATCTTTGTGAGAGAAAATCCCTACCCTTATGTTGTCCATCGTCGCGTAACTTTATGAGCGGATTACTTTTATGACCGGGCTTAAAGTCCGTTTGCGAATGTTTACAGCGCCCAAATCGGGGACCATTTGTAACATAGATTTTCGATTTCGTATAATCTTATACGCTTCACAGTGAAATGTGTCAACTTTTGAAAAACGGTCAAGGAGATTTTACTTTAAAGTCGAGTGACCTTGACGGTGACGAGGAATCATATTACAATATTTTGGATGAGGCACATAACTTTGCGGACAATAATATAACACTAAAAATAATGCCAATGCTTTGGAAACTTAATATAAAGTTAGATGCATGACTCTAACTTATACGAATTTCGTCCTGAACTTATTAACAAGAGAAAATCAAATTGAAATAATAAGCTTTAATATTGAAATAATTCATTCATATAATTGAAACTCCTGAACAAAAGTATTTTAGAAATTCGCGAGCTTAAAACGATTCGTTTATACCAGTTATGGCATTCCAAGCATTTCATTGTAAAAATTCATTCATTGTATAAATTTCAGCTCTATTACAAGTCATGCCACTTTATAACAATATACGAGTGTACAGACACGTCAGACTAGCAAGTAATATAAAATTAAATCAATTTCATTACTGTTCTATACTATAAAGAGTAATGGATCTTATTTAAATTCTAATTTAAATGTAAAGATATCTTACAAGACTGAAATACGAGACTAGAGTATTAAATTGTTCTAAAATTTTATTACCGAGTATCATCCGTTACAAAATAGAGCCTTTGTAAAATGGATACATATACGTCTAAGAATTCTTGGCATAGCTAAAGAGCGTAATTCTTAGCACTATATACACATTGTTCGACACATTGTTGTATCGTGACGACGCAACTAACGGTTACACACAACACTTGGGCACCTTAGGAATTTGTCAGACTACTCGGCAGCTATTTGCTTTCGAGTAACGGTACACGTAGCGGAATACTGAACCCACCTCGCTTATATAATAATACAATTATTTGGCCTTATAATAACTTAAAGCCGTAACAAAGCGGCCGCCTAAAATTCAACCGCTCCTAAACATCGTGGTGCGGCTTAGCGTCCTATGTTGGATTTACTATGCTCTCCGTGTTTAAGCGCCTCTGAATATTGTCTTATAATATACTCCACTCACATTCTATTGGAGAGGCGGTCGTGATTATTCCATTGAATTCACATGTATATTTTTCACTGGGAAAAACTGATGAAAAATAAATAATACATTGTATTAGTGAACGCGACTGGCGCTCTGGAGAGGAGAATCAACAAGTGAATTATTTCTTTGCCGAAAAATCGACAGGCGTTACTCAGCGTTTCTTTGTTACATCGTCAGGTGCAGGTGCGAATCGGCGCAACTGTTTCCTTTTTCATAAAGGTTTTGCCACTTCATACTGAATTCATATTCACTCAATAAAGTTTGCAATTCTATCTTTAGTATTTACTACCTTATCTGTGTCGTAACTTACTTATGTGCGCTGGTGTTCTATTAAATAATTACTTCTTGGATTAAATAGAGTTTTATCTCTATCGATAATGTTCTTGGCTTAAATATAATTGGGCGTAATAATATGTCAATGTTACGTAAATAGTCAAACTATCCTTTAGTTTTCGGTATTTGGCCTTGGCGTCGCGAAGTAATCTTCTATTTGTGTGCTATTATCAGACTAATATGATTCGTTATTTATATTTTGTGTATACGATATATAAATCTATCGTGACTATGACTCATTAAATCCGTTAACCGTTTAATTTATTTTTGTAAAATTTCTCATAATGTACATAGTAATTTATGGTAAATTAAACAATCATTTTAAATTATAACGCAAGCGGCATTAATATTAAATTGCGTTGCAAGGGTTAAAAGAGGTGGAAAATATAATAAATAACTTGTCGTCCGTCATGGTGGCTGTCAGATGTTCAGCCCAAATAATTGGTAGCTCCAATTTTGCTGAGCGGATACTCATTAGTGCGAAGTTGAAAAAACGCCTCTATTATACAATTTTTTTATAAGAATACATACCTACCTTGTGATAGGACCTCTCGGCCTCGGAAGGCGGCCGTGATAATTGGTATGGCGAATGATACGATGATACGATGTTACTTGAGAAAAGCCTTTAAATTAACAGACGGCAATAGTATTAAATGACATTTGTTTTTAGCCTCCGAATGTAGCAAGCAAGATTTTCATCCCCCCTCTATAGGACTATAGGAATGGGTGCGTAAGTGTAAAGGTTCAATTAGAAATAAGTGTTACTAAGAATCCGCTATTCAGTATTCATCCACACCGGCCTACATAAATAGGAATGTTACTAATATTAATCCTGTTACTACTATTTGCAGTAGGTGTCAAATCGTATTCGTGTCATAAGACGACGGTAACAAAAATGCATTCCATAGAGACATTTCAATTCTTAAAAAAAAGTTCTGTAGGATTTGTGATAGAATTTAAGTTCCAAGTAAGACGAGAACTGTGTATACACAATACCGTTTCTTGAAACATGTGTTGCATTAATTTGTTAACTACGTGTACTACTAATCTAATTATGTATGTGTTAACAACGATAACACGGCCAATAAAAGTCGATCATAATATATTACAAAGATTCCCTAGTACATTAGCGGGAATGCAAAAGTCGCAGATGGCTCAGCGCCGGTGCATGGACGATTATAATGGGGTACAATTACCTGTTGTTGCCTCGCAGGGCGATACTTGTGAGATTTCTTAACAACTTATATTTAATTAATGTCTCGACTCGCGGCCGTTGCTCAGTCTCCCGGGGCTCGTGGAAACAAATAGAAATCGACGCAATTGTACCCTCGACATTGTGTAAGAAGATTATAACGAGATTTTACTAACGCGGTCCTTTGTATAGCTAATGAGGATATGTAGCATAACAATGCATTGTTATAACTCCGCGTTTATATTAGCTGTATTGTGCCAATGAGCAACGAGGATAAATACTAAATATTAATGTACATACGTACGTTACATGTCTACGTAAACGTATGTAGCTATGCAATATAATCTAAATGAAGAAAGTGTTCGAAATTGATTATTGCTTCCGATTCGATGATACGAGTATTTATATACATTGAATGTATAGAAATTGTTCCGGTCAACTAGTTTTTCGGCGTTAGGGTGGAGCGCTCAAAACTAAATTATTTAAACTTTAAGCAACTTATATTTATCTAAGATTTTTTTATCAAAATTGTCAATGTGAAGTAATAAGAAAAATAAACTTGAATGCACGGAGTAAGCTCAACCACGAGCAATCTGGGTCTTTATTCAACTTAAAATACGACGTCCATATAACTTTCTTGAGAAAGCTATGTTCCAGATTTTTATTGCTTTTTACTATGAGAATTTACATTATTATATTTTTAAAGAAGTTAAATTATTTTATTTGTCTCACAACTAATCAAATTTAATTTTATTGGTAAGTTGGTCAATGTGAAGTTTGTCAATATGGTAACCGACGGAAATTATAATTTCAGCTTACTTCTATGGAAAAAGACGTAATTGTTTAGACAACATGCTATTAATTTATTTATATAATTATGATTTATATAATAATCTCAAATCTAAATCTTTAAAATGATAGAAGAACGATTCGATTCGATTCGAAGATTCGATTAGGACAGATACTAAGTTATACTAATTGCATTCATATACTAACTAGATAAATGTACACTTACCGTCCTATTCTGGCGGTTCTGTTAATACTAATTATTAGAGAGCTTAATGCAATTAAATCAACATCAATCAATCTGACTGTTCCTTGTTAGTTTGCTACTTCTTAGTTTTTCATGTTATATTAATATTGATTGTGATGCACGTTTCCAATATGTGTGTTGGTTAAACAAAATAAATAAAACTACCATTTACAGTGAACCGTTTCAGAATGTCTGACGAGTGCTCGCATTATCTTTTGCTCGTACGTGGAAAAGTTTGTTGGAGAACACAGTTACAATATTACGTTGCAAACAAAAGAATGTCGAGCATCACAGACGCTAAGCCCAGCTGATGTGTAAAAATGGGTTGGAGTTTTTGCACGTTCCAGTTGTCTTCCGTTCACATGCCGCCTTGCGCCTCCCGTCGCGACCTGGCTCTAGAGAAATGTATCACGCGGGAAACAAACGACTCACTTACCTGTTGATGTCTATACGGAAAATCGTAGGTTCGCTAAACGTGCGAGGGAACCTCGAACGTGACTTGAGACCCTCACATGATTGCGTATTTATTATACTTGTACGCACGCCTATGATCGTGGTGGGAATAATATGTGTAATGCTTCTTACTTCTTTTATTGCTACCGTATAAAATTTCGCTCAATCACGCATTCCGATCGCTATATTCATGGAGATCATTATTATTCAGTAAATGTTGCCATATTCTACAATAGGCTTCTGTGGAGCAATAATAATCAATATATTATGTCAATCATTCAATTTTCAACGATTCTATATAATAACACAATCACAATATACTAGTATAAAGTTGACTAAGAATTTGAATTTTATATACTTAGTATAAAGATGAAGATCTATGTGTGTCTCATTAAGCCACGAAAGGAGAAATGTTGTGGAATACGAATGCAGTAGAAACGATTAATACTTCAAATTTTTAAAACAACAAAATCAAATACCATGTTTTCCGCTTATGTTGCAAAAAAGAGAAAGCTTTGAAAATTAACTCAACTTCACTGCACTTTACTGAAATACACGAAGCAAATAATACGGACAAATTGAAGAGATTTAATCGCGTAGTAATTAAGTGAACTTTTAAGTACAGCAAGACAGGACTTAAATGAAAACATTAACGATACGATATAAGTTGAGCAACATAAAGTTTTAAAGGCAATTTGGTACACAAGGTATTTATTCAGAATATTGTTACTAATTACAAAATATTCCTTGTATTTTTTTATAATCAGACCAATACTAAGGACTTTTACAGTCTTACATCCAGCGCTTTGTTAAATTTATATGTGGCTGCAAGCGAAAACAAAACGTGTAATTTTCGATAACTTGACTTGCGTTTCATTCATTCAAGGGCACAAGATATAAGATAAGCGGGAAAATATTCTCTTTTTTATCATTCAAAATAAAGGATCTTAGTCATGCTAGATTTTATTTATCTATAGCTTCTGTTCCAAACATATTACCAACAAACTAGCTACTAGGTGATGCACAACGGAAGCTTTAAACTTCCGCCCTGACACTTCAACATATTTCTTTGTAATGTTAGTTCGCGATGTGCACTTTCCGGATGTAAATCTCGCATCCACTCGGTACGCGGGGTGTTGGAATTTACATAATTCATGTGATTTTAAGCTGTTTGAAGACATAAAAATTTGCTGCAATACGGACCGAATTCGCAGACTTATTGCATGCATATTTAGTCATATGCATATTGCATATTTGCTCTAAAATGTATATAATATAAAACCCGTTTTGAATAGAAAATTATGATTTTGTTATTTATATAGCTGGAACAGCATTGGCTACAGACATTTCTTCTGTTACATCATCAGCGTCAATGTCTTTAAAAGATCTGCATCTAAGGCATTATATACATACATATGTACGTCACAGAGCTCCGCAAAATCAAATAGAAAATATATATCACTGATTGAGATATTTTTATGAAAAATGGACGCAACATATGGATATGGTACCAGCTGATGTAAGTGCTAAATTACGGAGATTTACCAGGTGTGCATGGTGGAAATATGTACATTAGATGGATTACTAATCTGTATACATAGGTCAGTTATTAGGGGTCTGCAGAGGTTATAATTAGGTTAAGTTTTAAAATAAGGTGCACAATATAGATAGGTACTTGAGGTGTGTCCTACGAATGTCTCTTGCAGATGGCTCCGCGTGATGAGTTATTACAACTTGAGCAGCCAATTATTTCAACACAAAACTTATAAGGTGTCACGCACACCAGCACAATAGCACCAAGTAAAAGTTATGCGACCTGAAAACCTTCCCGTGAAAGCGCGCACTTTTTCCGAATTAATTACTCCGACAATTAATTAAAACCGATACTTAATGTGAGCGGCGTGGCGTTGGCTCGGCCGCCGGTAACACTTATTTCATTACTGACTACCGTTCTACGGGGGTCGGCCTCCAAAAATTATAGCGTATGTACTACTATTTAATATGTAGATAGACATTTATATTACACCCAGACACAGAATATCCCAGCGTGCTTGTCACATGAATGTTCCTTACTTTGTTTATTTTATAACATTTTAAGCCTTTTGAAGTTAGTTTGGTTATTTGTTCAAAAATTAATGAAACTTGTTTTGCATTGCCAGTATAACTTGTAGTTATACTATACTATGATAAGGCTTATGAAGCGCATGACTAGTCACTGCGAATAAGAATTACTGCAAAGTTATAACCTTGATTTAATATTTACTCTTTGCGGCGACCATAAATTTAATCCAACGCTTCTGTATCCAAGGTGACTAATTTTATTTCAACGGCAAAACTGAATCCGGTTCAGAGTATAATAGAAAATGTTGGAAGCAGAAAGTTTAGCATGAAATATCGTTAAAATTATAACTTTTGCATATTTGCTGAAGGGAATGTGAACCATTCAGTAGCTAGCTCGCTCCCCTTTCGCGAAGAATTTTGTCAAAGTACAACCAGACGTGCAATGCATTCATTGATTTTCTACCAGATGGTCACAGAGGCGATCGTCGCATTTTCTTTAAATATTCATCTTTAGCGAAAGATATGTAAAATCACGTACAAAGAATACACTTTCACGTACATACATACATGTATGTATTTCCAATTGTATATAGATCCGATATGGAATTGCATATCTCTTCAATGTTAGTTATAAAATGTGCATTTCAACCGCATCCGAATCCAAATGGTTCTCATTTTGATACACGTATGGGATTTTAGTTGTCGTATTTCGTATGTCGTATTTCGATATTGATTCTCGACTTTCAAAAAGTTTATATTAAATATGTTTATTAATAACATTAAACTGTTGGTCATAAGTTAATTACTAATTATATAATATGTAGGTACTAAAATGTATTTCATTATGGCATATTAAATTAGGTATACTAATACTCGTATAATGAATGTTAATCGTAGATGCTGTGTTCTTATTATTCCATTATAGTTGTTCTCTATAATCTAGCGTAACCTTTATTCATCTTAATCATAAATCTGAACTAATATTACTAAAAGTATAAAAAGTGTTTGTGTTAGTAGTATTATAAAATTTCCCTCTTTCACTTCGCAACGGAGTTACGGTGCGGCGCGATTTTTTTGCATAAAGACAGCTAGCTGCAGGGCCGGTAAGTGACACGGGCTTTTAATAAGAAAGGCTTTAACTAATATTATAAATGGAAGTTGTCTTTGTTTCATTTTTTATAGCTTTTGTACCTTTATCATATTTAAAGGGTACAAATAGGAAAGATAGAAATAGATAAGATCTAAAACACACGATTGAACGACTGAATCGTGTAATAGATGACATGACACAGTTGATGCTACAGCCGAACGATTCGAGCCGTGCTCCTATTTATCTCCAGCTGATCAGATTACCTCGTATCGTGACTCACTCCCGGGTCAACGTCCGCTATGTCCAGGTAGTTTTGTCAATGTCACTGTACACTGCAATTGATTTGGGCGCTCGTGCACCATTGACTTCAAGTTATGGCACAGAAGAGATTCTATTTTGAGACGTCCTTTTGTCTCAGTTCATATCCTTTTATTCTGGTATTGCTGGTGCTAATGTTATACATAGTGATTTAATGCAAGTAGGTACAGAAATTAAAGTATGCTGCCCCTCACTTATACATACTTTGGGTGTTACAACAATTATAAATCTTTAAAGTTCATCAAACGAATGGTTCCATTAGTTTCATGTGTTTTCGATAAATTTAATAACCGTTAGAAAGTATATCTTAATGTTAGTAGCAAACGAGTTCACCTACTAAACGATATTAAGCGCTGGGAAAACGACTATTTTCTTGCGAATGCGCTGTAATAACTGTGTTTCCTTTATCTCACCACGTTCTTGTGAGTCGGGATATTAATGGCATCTCGGTATTATAGTAAATTAAATCCGGGGTCTGTCATTACATTCTTTAGTATCTCAGGTATGTTTTTTGGCATACTTGTAGCATTTACTCTTGCAACTCCACAACTGAAATACATATATAGAAACTGGTATGTTTTAGTTGTTTTCAAAAGTGATTTATGTTGTATCCTATATCATCCTTATAACATTCTTTTAGTAGTGTTTAATTTTTTTCTTTACATGTTTCACTTGTTTAGCAATTACGCTATTATTGAATGACGGTCACCAAATGTGTAAGCACCTACATTTCAAATGTGTATATAATACGTGCAAGTGAAATGAATGTAACGCTTAGGTGTAAAAAGCGGTTAATTTTCTGAAAATAAGGGATGCTATTAGATATGTAACCGCATACAATAAAATTGTTTTAATAAATGATAACAGATTGTTGTTTAGGTTTGCTACGATAATTAATTATAATTAAAAAAAAAAAACCTAAATATAATTATTACTCTCATTACCTATTAGGTCATGACAAATTTTTAACCCGTTTACATAATATAGCGGTGCAAAAAGGCGCACACGTGCAGTCCGGATATAACCCTCTAAAGAGGTTAAGTTCCCATCCCGTTTCGGACCTGATGAAAAACAAACGTTACAAGTGGACTCGACACGGCGTCTAAGAAGTGTTTTGCCGTGTGAAACACTGAACACTTTATTGAAAGAACAAAACGTTTTGAATTAAGCTTTGCAATAATAATAATAATAATAATAATAATCATTTATTTCGATCTCTACGGATCATAATTAATAATACATAAGACAACAATTCAATT
>DWQT01003245.1:0-12769 GCA_018244895.1 Myscelus amystis hages | reverse complement strand
CCAAAGTAGGCAATTTAATGCCTGTGTTACGGTAACCAGACAGCATACATAAATACATATTATATAATACTTATATAGATATTTTTTTTACATCCAGACACAGAACAAACAAATGTGCTCATCGCACAAATGTCCTGGGTGGGATCGAACCCGCGACCTCTGGTTTTGTCTGTCAGGGTCTCTAGCCGTTCGACCACGAGGCCAGTCAATATCTTTTTATACTGCGATCGTGTGATTACTTTGGCTATGATACCTAAAAGATGGAGCACGTTTTTGTCATCGTCAGTAAACCAGTCGGTGGCGTCGATGCGTTCTGCGTAGTGTGCGCCCACGAGACAGCGCAGCACGGCCGCGTTGCCGGCCATCACGTACTCGTCCGGCACGCGCACCTCCCACGGCGTGTTCACCACTGATAAACGAAAATTAAGTTAAAATCATAATTATAACATAAAACAACACCGTAGCGTGCGCAAATTCCACCTCCCTTTCCGAAGACACAAAGCCGAAGTAGGTTAACTGAAACATGACTTTCATTAAGTGTATGTATGTACCTTATAATGAATTGAATTTGAATTTTTGAATTTTTGAATTTGAACCTAGTCCGTTGCACGGGATTACATCGCAGCAAAGTTTATGAACTCGAATTAATCAACAGTATCTCAATGATTGGCTTTTGTTTGTTTTTTAATATATTCTTTTGTACTTAATAAGTATACCTGATTATTTTTTATCACCTCATCTAGTTTTTTTTCTATATATACATTGTACACTCTTGTTTAGTTATGTTGTAATGTAATTTGGTATTGTATACGTTACCGCGAATACCTATATGTAGTTTTACTATCATATAACAAACAGGTGATGCTGTATACATCATCCGTCCCGTACTGTCACATACAGAAGGCATAAGATATGCAACAAAATATCTTTACCAATACGAGTTTCTCCCGGAAACAGAGTATCCTCAAGGTAATACTCTCCACATAGGTCAGTTGCAAACATGAATTTCCGTAAACTAACGCCTGATACAATCAACGATCTGATAAAGAAAACTGATTAATGCACTAACGCACCGTGTACCACGTCGGAAGGAGTCTGAATAACGTATTTCGTTAAAAGGGATTTCTATTTGCAGTAACAATTTGCAATGCAACGTGATCTTGATACAAAACGGTCGTTGCTCTGAAAGAATTTGCAATTAGTGTAAATTGCTAACTACTTTAATTTGTATAAAGCGAGGATTAGTTCGATTTTTTTGGAACAATATTATTTAATATCAAATTATGTTTCTTATAACTTAAGATTATATACGTGGATGCACGTGGAAGTGTAGTAAAAATAAATGGCTCTGAGCATTATGTTGTTAATAAAACGTATTGTACATATTAGTCATTTAATGCTGATGAAAATACACGAAAATTAATGTTTGCAGAACAGAATTTTAAACCATAAGTTTTCGTGTCGACATGTAAAACTATTATATTTGAGTTGTATATTATGTACCTTTAAAAGGTCTTTTACGTTTTAATATAGAGACGTACAAACGTAATTCGGTTGTCGATAGAAAACCCTCTTAAATCACGATTGTTGGCTTAACACGTGTTTTGATGTGGAGCCGCAAAACCCTTGTTATATAAATTGGCGCCCGGATGACCACTCTATACCGTCCTCTTGTGATTTACGTCCTTTGCCTACACCTGAGGTTTTTTGCGAGTTCCGTGATTTAGTAAGGAATATCTTTATGAAGGCGGTATATCTCAGGATTTATGTTTAAAGTGCCCTCAGGCTTAATCTCTTTGTTTAAAGATTGAAATGAATCCCATTCGGCCTGTTCAAATTAAAATATAAAATACTACATTAATCTAACAAATCTTTCTACCTTGAATACTCGGAGGCATGGCATAATTCAGGACAATATTACCTTTTGTATTTTCGGTAACTCATTCTTTGTTTTCAAGGAAATGTCAAATGTTTATTATTTTATTTCTAACTCTAATGTATATATTTATTAAACAGAAGATGAAGAAACATAGGGGTAGTGCAGATATGTATGTATGAAACTAGGTACTCTCAAAAGAAATTAAAGTCATACCTGTCTGTATATACATATTATGTATGTATTAGTATAAATTATTTCACCATAACGAACCGAATTATTTTTCACTTGCAGTCCAATCTTGGAGCGACATTTCTACTTCCGTGCAACATCATAATTGGAACTAACTCTTTGAATTCGTAACGTAATTCAGACTGTGATGCTTAGAAAAGACCTTCGCGTTGACTATTGATATATTTTACACATTTATATAATTTGATTATATTAACAGATTTATAAATTTCTGTAGAAAAATAGTAAACTAAATTTTGATCTCATTATGCCCTTTCCACTCCTAGGTTTGCTTGAAAAGATCTCTTTGGGAGATAACCACTACCTAAGTACAAAATTTAGTATGTTTGTTTCTGTAAATTGTCCAGTGTACTAAATTGTTAAATAAAATAAATGTTGCTTCAAACTTACCAGCGTGTACATGAATATTTTTGGAGAGCAAAGCGTGTCCGTTGCTCATTTTTAATCGGCACCTATAGGTGGTGGCGTGCACGTCTCTTCTATAGCGATCAGCTGGAAAGGGAGGAAATTCTAAGGAGCCGTTCGAGAGGATCCTTCGCAGACCAGCGAGGGACGAAACCGGCGCGTTGTCGGCTAGTAACCAGTCCAGCTGTAACAAGAAATGCCAATTGAAATACATTTATTTATTTACTTAAATTTTATGTAAACCTAAAACTAGGTTACAAAGGGCAAACCTAATGCCTAGCGGCATTGTCCTCCACTCCACCCTGGGTGACGGTGAAATATTGTGGCAGGTTATAAAACAAGAGAATATAGGTTCATATATATAATAGATATATTAAATAAACGTCATACACTATAAAACCTACACATAAATAATAATAACAAATACAAATATACAAACCTACTTATATACATACACATACAATTACCTATATACACATATACATATACCTACATAGGCATACCTACATATACATAGCCATAGTCTTGAAAATATGAACATCGCACCGACATACAGAGGCAGTTCTGATTTTTGGACTACGAAGTGATTGTTCTATGTTGGCTGCATATGTGTGTAATGTAAATTATGATTCTATTCCACGTTAACATTAACGTATAATATGGGTGTAGCACTTTGTGTTACTATATTAACATGATGATTTGTTGCTACTTTTATGAAGGTTCGTATAATACATAATATTTATATTTCATTGGGGAATATCCGGGAAAGTTACAAGCTCCAAAATTATTTTCCCTTGCGTGTCCTTACCAATAAACTTTTTATCGGCTTTTATTTGGTAATGTAATATTCGTTTCACTTTCATGTATATTTTTTGGTTTGTATTTATAATTATTTCCTCGAGCTATTTTGAGTTACAGAAGTCCGGGAGCAAACTGGATTTTGCTCTCATCCCACCTTCCCCGGGCCCCCCCAGTAATTTAAATAAACAACGGATCGTGTAAAAACAAGCGGTATAATTACGTTATATATCCAACCTTAGTGGCCTTTTCTATGTTTTCTTTCTCTTAACGTTTTCATTTTAATTCAATCGACACACATTCAATTAATTAATGAGCTTTTTCTCGTAACACATGAATTGCTGTATTTTATTTATCTTCACCTTTGTGTATTCTTAGCCTTTCTTCATCTTTGTGTGTAATGCATTAACATTTTTAATATAATAATACATGCTTTGGATATTTAAAGTTGAGTTAACCAGTACCTTTGACATAAGCAGAGCGAAAAATGGCGACATTACGACTCAGTTGGAAGGATCGCGGTAACGATGGAACTGCGGTGGCGAGGTAAAATTGTTGACGGGCACTAATGGCAGAAAAATCGACTTATTTTCATTTTATATTACTCGTACCCAGCTCTTTGCAGTTGGTGTAAACGTACCGGGATTCTAAGTTTGCCTTCATTCTCATCCATCTTTCCTATTACATACATATACGAATATATATTATATGTTTATTATGTTGAAACCATAAGACATCCTAATCAGTTTAATTATTGTAAACTCAAGCATCTGTTAAATATCTATACTAATAATATAAAGCTCAAGAGTATGTTTGATTGTTTGAACGCGCTAAGCGCAGGAAATATTGGCCGATTTGAAAAATTCTTTCAGTGTTAGATAGCTCGTTTATCGAGGAAAGCTATAGGCTATATAAAATCACGCTAAGATGAACAGGAGAGGAGCAGTAATAAAAAATAATTTACATAGCAAAGCAATGTTTGCCGGGTCAGCTAGTAAAACATACAGGGCCATTTAAGTATTAAGGTTATATTTTGAAAGGTCGTCGCTTCCGGGGGTACTTTGAAGTGATTATGGATGTTAGAGTGCCTGATTTTTTAGCTGAACGAGTATATTTTGAAGGGAATTAAAAGAAAAAAAACATCGTGCTGGATATGCAAATTGTGAGCAAATCTGGGCACGCGATAGTTTGCGGCGCGGATGCTTATATTTGCATTTTCCGCACCATTTGCCACCCACACTGCCTCGCCTCGCTGCGCCGCGTACATAACATCTCAACTTTATTCCATCTGTCGGCTTATTAGTACTAAATTGTTTCTGACATTTAAATTATTTATCAATTCTTTTTATAATCATACAATTCTTGTATCCGCAAATATCATGGAGATTATTATATGCTTAAATATGTTTGTAACTGATATTACTATCTAATATTATTTCTTCTAACTATCGTATCTGCCAG
This sequence comes from Myscelus amystis hages, assembly GCA_018244895.1. NCBI lineage: Eukaryota > Metazoa > Arthropoda > Insecta > Lepidoptera > Hesperiidae > Myscelus > Myscelus amystis. The sequence goes on along the minus strand of DWQT01003245.1, from coordinate 7,977 downwards.
TTTACTGCCAACTGTAAGTAATTTAAGTTGTATGTATATAAATGCTGTTTATAGAGTTTGTTAAATACATACATGTAAATAATAATATGTCTGTTACTAGGAAACATTTTATATTATAACAACAAATACATGACTCAACTGAAATATTTCACGTGTCATAACAACAATAAAATTAATATTCATGCTGCGTCCATACGAAAACAAATTATGAAGTGGAAACAAGAATAGCACAGAATATCAATTGGGTGGTACTTGCTGTTTGTCGTCTTTACCTATAAATATATTTGGTAGAACACGCGCACCGTACCGTATTTTATGATTAATGCAATGATAATACTAATGAAGTTATAACGAAGTCCTTTTCACTTAGCAATGTACAGACATAATACAAATGGTAGCCTCAAATCTTTTTAGTTTGAAGAGACACGTCTCCCTGGTTGACACGACTAAAAAGTACAATTAATTAAAGAGGGGAGTTGATGATACAGATGATTGCGTACTTACGTACACAACAGTACACGTGTGTAATGACTTACTAACATCTTCCTTCAGCCTGCATCAAATCTTATTGCTATCTATTTATGGTTCTCATATCATACCTATCACATCATCAGTACCTATTGTTTTGAGCATATATTAGTTATAAGTATCTATATTGAAATATACAAAGTTATTTGGTTTAAAACGTTATTCTTAGTTCGTATATATAACTTGCTATTTGGTGTTATTTTTATAATGACATAAAGCAATAAAATATCCTACCACAAAGAAGCTCAAAGGACATAAATAAGTTTTAGTCGACGCATGTTGTGTACGAATATTCTAGAACAAAAGCCACCGGACCACCATATATGGGTTCCTTTTCGCTAGTTCACTCGTCGCCCGTTGTTGTCGTTACGGTAACTCGAACTTCCTTGTATCTTCGCCTTCCTGTTGTTACGAATCATTCCGTTCCAATTAACCTGACACCTGCTAGTTGAATGTTGTGATTACATTTCGATACGCAAAAAATATTGACATTGTTCTATTAAATATGACTTTATTAACGTACCTTTATGAAATTCACTGAATTTCTTTCAGTTTATGATATTTAGCAGACAAAATTATTAGACATACTTACTAATAATTTTCTATTATATGATATGGTAATATCCAATTGTATTACGTACGTGCTAATGACATTGTTTAATGAATATTGTACTCGTAAATTTCATACATGTATAAATATGCTCTTCGGTTGGTTCCCACGCAACTAATGGGCGTGTTTGTGGTAACGCAAATTGCCTCGTACTAACCTTTCACATGGTAGAGTAGAATAATCATGTTATATAATAAATAATAATAATTAGCAATTCAATAAATAATTCGTTTCGAATAACTAACAAACATTACTCTGCAGTTTCCTTTACCGATATTACAATTTAATTAAAGCGAATAGAAAGCTGTCAACAATTTATGGGATAATGTTTATCTATTTGATACAAGCGGGAAATAATTTACGTTTAATCAATTCCAAACAACGTACTGAAGTGTTATACAACATATTCTCAATCTCAGATAAGGCGACGCTAAATTACTGTGTGATGAATGAGTTCCAATAGCAAATATAGCAATCCAGATGTTTCATTTGTAGGTGCCTGATGTATTGATTTATGGCTTAACAATTTCTTACGATTTACCAAATGTTTCGTAGGGTTCTTTTTTTGTCTAACTATTACTAATAATTGTGCCTACTCCAAATCCGCTGAATATACACTTAGAATCCATTTTATTTTTATTCTGTTATAGAAACGCGAACGGGTCCGAAATAAACCTGGTGTCAGACTGATTGACAACACATTTTTTAAATATGAAATGAAATATGTATATAGAACAAAATATTACGACAGAGTCACGTTAAGAATACATTGTTATATTAACACTAAAATATAGTGGGGACATAGGACCAACTTTCTTTTTTGTTATATGTTTGAGTTACGAGTAGATAGGTGTTAATAATCAAATCTAAACTTAAAAGCAACTTCCTAAAATATTGTTACAAATACAGAATTAAAATATATTTATAGACACAGAAATCATGGAGGGATGTTAGTGACTTAAACTTCAACTAAAATTGAAATGGCAATGAATCTTATGTTAGCATTTTGCAGTAAACGGATTACGGTAACAGATGCGATCCGTTGCATGTTTGCTTTGAAGGCAAAACGCAGCCGCTTCCATGTTAACCGCTGTGTTAATACCTCTGGTTACATTTAGTAATTAGTTCTCTCGAGTACGAATATCAGTTGAAGTCTATTACAGCATAGTTGTACCCAACATATAAGTGAATTACAAAGCGTAATATAGATCAAAATCGTGGTTATCCTAAAAGGCTGTCGAAAGATATCTGACAAATGAGTTGGCTACTAATAAGCATTAACCAATAGCAGCATGGCGACATAATATATGTATGCATATGGAGTATGATTCAAATCTACGACTTCCCCTACTCACTTTTTCTATCTTTTTCTTTGATAAACATTGTATCTCATAATTTCTTTGTTATGTTTCCAAAACGTTTTTATTTATTACGCTCGTCAATAAGTACCAAACAAAAAAAGGGAGAGCAGAATCGGTTGACAAAAACTGAAAAGAAAAACATACGGAAATGTTTTGGTTTTGCCTGATTGTAATATACATAACGCCGGGCAGTTTAGGACAAGGCATGTCAAATATGGCGCCAACAGATACAATTGCTTATGTATTTTGGTCGAATACAACAACGCGGTCGCCGGGAGGTAAAGCCGCGCTGACAATACCTAACGCTGCATTGAATAATGTGTTCACTGGAACACAATAAATCACATTGCGGTGTGTTATGTCGTCGTGATGTACAGTTGCCACAGTGCACCCATCATGCATCGGATGTAGTCCACAAAAGAATGTATATCACGATATTGATAGCGAGGAAACTCATTGGCAACATAGTTTCATGACGTCACTAAATTGAAGCAATTTCGAATAGATTTAACTAGCCTGTATGTCCAGTGGTTAGTGAACCTGACATAAGAATTGAGAAGCGTGGGGTTTGTCACAGATAAAAAAAAACGTTTAATATTCATGAATTCTATTTCTAGGTGTAAAATGATAGGAACAGAAAGAGAACGACGGAAAATATAAAATTTTTCACGGCGAAGTTAAACTCTATCATACAAAAATTTTATTTGCTTTTCTGATACATATTTTATACAATAATACTATTGAGGTATTCGAGATAGGGGAAAGAATCGGAATGCATAAATTCCGACTGCAATAGCAGCGGCACGACAAATACGTGTAATATACGTGGAGAACATATTGAGACCTAGTTTTCACTGGCGTCAAATATAATAATACGTACAAACCTGAGTTATATTAGGATATAATGAAATTTCCAAGTGTCTGGCACCGAAATCCTTAAGTAATATACTTCAGCGCTTTATTCACAATTGGATTCGTGCGGCGAAATTATTTTACAAGGTAATTTTTATTATTTTTTCACACTCAAATACAATCTATCGCGAGATTCTTGTTTTGTTTGAGCAGACCAAGAATATAAAGGGATGATCCCTTTGAAAATTGTAAGTTTAGTATTTCTCTTTATACTTTGAGCTTTAATGGAAGTTGAGCGTTGTTTGGGACGGCCGCTAGATCGTGGAATCCTCCGCTGGCATTACATGTTATCTATCAGCCTGTACGCAATTGATCCCGGAATATAATTTGATTCGATTTGCCATAGGTAGCTAGACGTTTAGGAATTTGTAGCTTGTTTTAGTGCGTGCAATAAATGGAAGATATATATATATAAATATTAAAAGCGGTTATATAAAATTAAAATATTTTATATTCACATCATTAGATATTCATATTAAAATTTACTGTTACTATGTTTTTAGTCCATGAAGATAAAACGCTAAAACATCCAGTCAGCAAGCTATTGAAAGTTATCTGGATATTTTACCGAAAATTTTATGGTTACGGAAAATATATTTCGGTCGCGATAAGGAAAGGAGTTTGGTAAAGGTCGCGTATTTGAGAAGGACATTCCGTAGTCAGATAGTTCTGTAGTACCTAATATTTGTAGAGGATTGTATTTGTGTGCAAATATTGAGCACATTTTCAACTCTTCTGCTGCTGTCAGTTTTGTTGATACCACTTTGAGGTACCTAGACAAAAAGTAAGCTTAAAAATATAAATATGATCTTGAAAGAACGCAACATAAATAACACAAAAATAATATGTGTCAACACAGGTGGCTATTTCTTAAAACCTTTCTATCGAGAGTATTTGCAACCGTACAACTGCTAGGAACCCTCAAAAGTATAGTATAATAGTATAAGTGTAGTAGTAAGATCCCGGATTTAAAGGTAATTAGAACGACGATGTACTCGTAGATGTTATGTATTTACAAAATTAAATTCTTACGGCACGGAGTTGGGAGAATTGGCTTTTTTACATCAGTCTTAGAACATCATTTTCCGTTAAAATCTAAACTTTCATAAAATGTATGGCTAACTTTTGTATTATAATAGAAGCATTTTGCCTTATTACATAACAAGTTTTGGTTCTGTGTTTTTGCTTTACACTTTTCTGTTTCTTTTGTTTGTGAAAATTACAAGCCGCTAGATAAAATTGGATCAATATCATAAGAAAAAAAATCTGTTTTCTGTAGTTCTCATTCGACGCGTTTGATATTTAACAATAAATTATCTTCAGTCGTATCATCTACGATTCTACAACGTAATGATGCCTTTGAAGTGTTGATTGGTGTCGACGGCGAGATTCAATTTGTTAAAAGCGCGGCGGCACTTCATCAGCTCTCCGCCAGTACTCAGTGCCAGCCAGCACTTTGCGATTGTTTGTCGCAAATTTCGCTTCGCTTAGCCCCGGAGAACACTTTCCTTTCGGGGTCGTATCTTAAATATACTTCTCTTATTGTGTACTGAGTACTTGTGAACAAATATAAGTATGTGTATGTCAAATTATTCACTTAATAAATATTGGTAAGTTTCCATAAAAATGACATCCTGTAATTATGCGGACTCAAATATGGTTGCAAGCACTTTGATGTAAAATGCGTTTGTTTTTGAAAGTTCTGATTCACGGATCTAAGTCACTAAGCACATGAGAACGGTTGGCTAGGATGGTATGAACTTTAGTAGGCGTAATATGTGTTCAAGCTGAGAATATTTTCGATTAAACATTATTGTTATCCGTGGTTTTACGTATTTATTGTTTCTTTTTTCCTTTCTTCCTTAAACAATATTCTAATATCAACCTTCAAGCAGTCGGTCGCTTTTGTTATCGGTAAACGAGTATCGTTAAGCCTCGTCGGAGTTCTTAAGGGTGTTTGCCAGCGAAATGAAATAGTTCATAAAAACGTGCATAACAATTTTTCTAAAGTTGTTGCTGATTGCATATCCAAATGCTGTTTCGAGGCAATTTAGGCAAAACATATGTATTTTTTCAGTGTACATTGTAGACAGGATATCATGATTACAATCGCCATAAATTTTATAAATATGAGAATATACCTAATGGTATCAAAAACATAACGTAAACAGTTATCCCTTCAGAGCGCACTCGGACATAAATCATCTTCCAAATACTTTGCCAACTTTCTCGAGATTTAAAACCCAGTACTATATTACTGGTATTGGGTTCATATATCTCTTTAGGGTCGTTTAAGTGCCTAATATCTCTTGTTAAGCGTCCCTTTGAGCGAGGTCAAAGCCGACAAATAACTTTTTGGATGTCAAGTTATGGCATTAATCGTGGAATTTTGGCGAGCTACATGTTGAGCAGGTAGTGAACATCCCCTCGGGACCCCCCCCCCCCAAACCATCTAACTCCTGTGAATGTGAAAAGTTTGCGCAAAATTTTCAGTCGCGCCTAATGCTTAACCTATTCGTGTACGACAGTGCAGCTGTTTGTTTAGAAAGTTTGGGATAGTTTAGGCGTTATTTGCGTATGTTTTAATTCTTATAGCAGGCGTCATGATAGTAGAATTATAGAATTATTAATATATAGTTATATTTAATTGAGAAAACATCTATACATTGTCCTGTATCCCGTCACTCTATACCATTTAACTCCTTAATTTGAAACTTAATAACATGTAATCTCGCTTTCGTCGCTGAAGAGTCAAGAACAGGTAAATAAAGTCTGTTTTTATTTGAACGTACTTAAAATATTTTTCTAAATGAATATTTGAATCGTTTATCATACACAACATGCGCACAAGAAAGATACGTCGATATGCGTGGCACGGGTACCTACATGACTTTAGATAGCATTTATGCGCGCAACGCTTTTCATATTCGCGAACGACTGGCGGGCCGCGCATATCTTTATGTCCCGGCGGGGTCTGCGCGACCGTAAACTTTCAGCGAACTCCGTCGGATGGAAAAACTTTATTTATATCTGAGTTGGCGAGTGGGTTTGTGAATACTAAATCAGATTGGTACGTACGGGCCGGGGGCGTGTCTGCGTCGACATAATTCATGCTCGTTGCGCGACCGTCGGTTAACCTTTACCGAACTTTGCATCGCAGGTGCGAAATTCTGCGAAATGTGAAGTTAGTTCTTGTTGTGAACGTGGAAGTTTTACCAAATTGATTTTATATCGGCAAAGGAACGGGGCTTATTATAGTGCGAAACGTTTTACTGAATTTTAAATAACATTAATGTTAAAATATTTGTTTCAATCACTAAACGACCTGCAGTCTAGTGGCCACACATTTTATGGCACGGAAAATGTCTCCATTACATTACACATTCGTTTAAATGTCAATTTTATTAATGTTGTACGTTGTAGCTAGTATGGGCTTTGTCATAATATTTGGTATGTGTGACGTCTTGATCCGTTCCGAGTCTTATTGGATTTCATGGCAAAGAAAACCATAAATGACACATTTATTCTTTTACTACAGATTTATTATCATTTGGTAATAATGTGTTAATGTAGCATTTTTATGTTGATTTCTGTTTAATAGGTTTATGTATGTATCGAATACAAAGCAAACCAACAACATACAAACAAATTTAATAACTAGTCAATACCAGGATTTTAAAATTAACCTTATCCAATCCGGGATTAATACATTGAAAATACAAAATTTTTTGTTCTAGTTACAATCAGCAAAAAATCCAGACCCCGCCAAAGGGGAATGTCGGGTTTCGATTTATTATCTGTAACTGTAATAAACGCGTCCTAACTTTTTAAATAGGCTCATAAAAGTAAAATGTTGCTACAACGTTCGGATACATTAATGTATAAAAATAATATACGGTATATTCTTTATCAACTCATATTAAATGTAAATAAGCCTAAGATATCCTGTAAGCGGTTTTAACAGACTCAATTGAAATGAATCGTGTTATATTACTGCAGATTTTTATTATATTTGCCACTGATTATATTTATCAACATGTTTGATAAATTATTTAAATTTCGACAAATTTAAAAAGCAGTAACGAGGAAATAAGCTGTAGATGAAATGTGATAAGAACAAAATATGTAGTTGCTACGTGCTACATTGATGCTACAGATTCATCTTAATAAAATATGGCATGGCAATTATTTGTTATCAGGGATCAGGTTATGTTGCTTTTACAGGGAAAATCTTCGATTTCGAGGAAATATAAACGGAAGAATATAATGGGAAAATATAACAATGAGGATTTTGATAAAAAAGGACACTTACAATATATGTATGCTTTCGAAAAAAAGGAAATAAATGTTGTTTTTAAGTTAATATCTTATACAGATAGTGGTACGAAGGGCTCACTATTCAACGGATTCGAGGAAAATCATGATCAAAACTTTGGTTCCAATAGCGAATTTTACTGTAGAATGTGATTTTCCGAGTTTGAAAGTATGAACAGTATGGAAACACCCTTATGTTTTATATATATAATATAAGAAGACCCATAAGATCATAATCCTACTACTATTATA
>DWQT01003244.1:0-12770 GCA_018244895.1 Myscelus amystis hages | reverse complement strand
ACGCGCGCGTTTAATTCGGAGTAAAACAATTTCCCTTTCCCTATACCGTGAAATTTCCAGCTATCCTTGAAGTAGCTAAATTCATATACTACATTTTGACTCATTGCCCTTATGAAATTCTAAATAGCAACGCGTGCGAAGCCGCGCGCAAAAGCTAATATAGCCTATAGCCTTCCTCGTTAAATGAGCTATCTAACACTGAAAGAATTATTCAAATCGGACCAATATTTCCTGAGATTAGGGCGTTCAAACAATCAAACAAACTCTTCAGCTTTATACTCGTATATTAGTTTAGATAACACAGCAGTATACAGACATTTTTTTTGTATATAACCATGCAGGAATAATAAAAACACACGACTTGAAACCCGCCCAGGCTTCACCTAAATTTTTTCTGTAGTAGACATACTCGTAAATGGCATTCTGACTTTTATTAATCTGTAGTGATATTTTTTTTAAAAGGAATAATTGTGTCTTACTTTATTATTACTATAGCGTCGCACCGTATCCTTAATGGGGTAGGCTGAAACCGTAGAAAGCCATGCTCTCTACTTCTACATTCATCACTCTCTTCATGCATCCCCACGCATTTTGGAGGCTTCTGACTCAATCGTTCATAATCTTCATACAACGTTATTAACGGTCTCACCCAAATAAAGCTCGTAATAGGCACGAGATTTTCATTTTAAATATAGAATAGGCAGAAAGACGGTCAAGGCCGTCAGATAAGGAAAACAATGCGTCTTTCATTATGCTTTGTCTCGCTCCCCCGTAGCCTTGGGCCGAATGCGATGCTTACATTTTGAATGCTCCGTTAATTGCACGAGTGCTATTTGAATAAAAATGTTATTACATTTCTCGTTTTGAAATGAATTCCATTTTTAAAAACGATATAGGAATATATACTGTTTTAAATTTAGCTCGGGCGGTTTTAATGATTGCTCGCTTTTAATATAGATGAATTTGAAATAGTTTTTATTTCGAATGATTTATGAATGTTCTTAAAAACTTTGGCTCAGATGGTTTCAATAATTACTGGCTTTTAGAATCGCGGAGGCGCTTTATTTGAAAGCTTGCATAAAACAACGAAGTACCTTACAACAATAATATGCGTTTCTAATATCGATGGAAGCTCGTGCACATGAAAAATAAACGCAGAACAAAGTGTATGAAAGCTTCGAGCCGTATATTGCTTTATATCTTACTGAAAGCAAAAAATCCAATCCATTTGCTATGTACACCTGCTTACTGAGCGGCGCGTAGGGCTGCCTACTGCCAATTTAATTTATTTATGCAGAGCTTCCGAGAGGATTAGATTTTCATGCAACGATCTCCGTACCTAATAGAATTACCTAAAGGCTGCGTTGGTACTGCAAGCTCTCACTTTCATGGTATCGCGTGACAACTATGCAATTCACTATATCCATAGGACCTTATTAGGACTTATTTATGATACCGTTACAGTTCATGAAGCTTTATTAAAACAAAGAAACATAAAGTTTGTAATTAATAAAAAATCGTGAAGATAATCATCAAAGAAGACTTTTACAGAACCACCTATAAAATTGTGTTATTAGGGAATTAATTATTGAATTCTAAGTCGCGGGTAATAACAAGCAACATTTGAACCTTTCGAATGTATTAAGGTGGTTCAAAAGCATTAATTTTGTTATAATTCTGTTCGCTGTATCGACCAGCGAACGCCAGCCCGGCTCCTGACAGGAAGGTTACACGGTGAATATTTTACGGCCAAGTCTTGGAGAGGTTTACTTTTCAATTAGACGTGGTAAAGCGATTCGAACCGTTCTCCGCGCGAGACGGCAACATCGTGCCGTCTCATTGGTCATGATCGTCACATTAGTATACATACATATTTTTTATATTTGACATTGGTTTCATTTAATTTTAACTCATTTTATTGGTCCATCGTAGGACTCTCATAGTGAGAGGGATTTAGAACATAGTCTAGACTGACTACACCGGCGAATAAGGATTGTTAGACTTCAAACGTTTTAGAAAACATTATACACTTTATAACATCTCATCCTTCACCGTCATAGTAAATGATATTTACATTTTTATTTCGTGCACGCCAAAATCGAATCTAGACCCCCCGGAGTGGAGGGCTAAATTTTAAACTAGGCTATCACTGATTTCATTTAAAATACCCAACGATAATAAGTTGGTGGAATATAAACAGCCGATGAGAGTATTAGCGTGGCGACGGGCCTTGAATTATCTCTATGTTCATAGACATCTCTGACTAATCTGGAACATCAGTCACGCCGACAGCGAGATATTTGATTGGAGCACAAGCGCCAGCAAAAACACCACCGGCGGGACGCTGGTAGAATACTACACCCCCCGGGGATCAACAGGACACGACTTACTACACTCTACAATATCTAGCCTCGTGCAACAACTTGTAAAATTCCGCACAATGTATTTAAGAACTCTAGGTGATGTCCGTGGAAACTCAAAAAAGATATACCAACTCTACGAGGGATTATTTAATTCCTCTTAATAGTTCTCTGTTTTCTTTTCTGTTCACTTATTTTGATCATTTTTGAAACGGAAAAGTCCAACTGCCGTTTTTCATACTGACTTGATGTGGATAGTTATACAATCCGTGTTATTAATGCTGGTGTACCCTCGGGACACTGCGAACCAACAAGCTGCCTCTTGTCGGAAAGGCTCAAGAATTTCCGTCCACCAGCATGCGCTGCTAAAGCTTCAAAATGTAGTAGATTTTTGAGAAACTATAAATATTCAATTGTTCAATATGCCATTTTCGCAAATTGTATGAGAAACGTCCGCCCTCGCAACGCAATAAGCACGGGTCCAATAAAGAATTCAATGCAAGGATCAAGAAGAGAAGATATGGCGGCATTAAAGAAGCCTTAAAATGCAGACTTCGTGGAAAATAGAGCCTCTGCGTTCAACAATACCGGAAACACTGGTGGCAATGAAAAGGCATATTCTAAATCGAATAACAGCGTCTCGTGCGAATACCAACTCTACGTAGCGGAAGTAGAGTCGGGTATTGCATGACCCTATAATGTTACAGCAATAATGTAAAATGAAATGCTCGCTTTAGTGTTGCTGTATGAATTCCAATAGTGTTTCGCAAATACTAACAGTTGTTCCCGCGCTCGGTTCAGCAGCCATACGTTAGTGAACGGTCTTTATGTTTCTTCATATTCACGCGGCAAGCTTTCGACATTTGTAGCGACCGTTTATTTGAGCTCCGCTACCTCCACTTCGCATATAGCGAAGTGACATTTTCATTCCTGTCTCTGACAATATACTAAAATATTCATAATAGTAATGCTATGAAGCACGACATTTTTGTGTTTGATATACATATGTATATCATTTGTCAAAACTACAAACAAAGAAAATTTGAATCGCATGACGACAGTATTATGAAATGTGAAATAAATTTTATATTTACGATAACGACTCTGAGGTCGTATTAATGTCTCCTCGTTAGGTTCTTATTGAAAGATACGAAAAATGATTGTTCAACGTTACGAGAGATCCTCATTGTAGCTCATAAAATATAAAATCATATCTATGAGACGAAAAAGAAAATCTCAAATAAAAGTTACGATCCACTCAAATACCTGAATATTTCATTGTTAGCACCGAGTGTAACGTGTTAGAACAAAAGAGACCTTTACATAAATCTACAAAGCTAAACATCAATTGTTGTTCACCTTTAGTACCTTACAGAAACAGTCCAAGATTGTTTAGTATTTATTACAAGTTACATTACACATCTGTACTTTTTCAATCAGAATGGACGCAAAAGGGAAGTTAAAGGTGGATACACATTGAGCTGAAGAAATCCTAATAATCTATTATATAAAAATGAATGTTTGTCTGCATGTTCTTTATAAACTCGTAAACTATGCATTCGATTAGTTATGTGATGATCTTTAGCAAAGTTGTTGTGCACGAGCCCGGGAAGGTTTCGGAGTTGATACGTACAATTTACGACCAATGGCGCCACTGTTCTTTCTTCAAATGTATTTTAGTTGATGGCGCAGCAACAAGCGCTGGGTACAGCTAGTAAGATATAAATTAATAGTTATGATTGGCAGTTTATAAATGGCCAGTTATTGGTAATTGAATGAAAAAAGCAATTATCTCATTTCGTGCACATACAAAAACGCACACACACACACACACTCATTTCACTCATACATATCTATTTACACACACATTCAGACATATAACCGAGCCCGTTGAAATAAATTAAAAATATATTTTTATTTGTCGCGTATTAGTTGTAGCTAAATGTTATGTTATATTATATTAGTTATGTATTGCAATTTAGACTCTGTTTTAATTATTATTATTATTATCGCTTTTGGGATGTCACTTAACAAAGAAACATTAAAAGTAAAGCAGTATTAACACAAAATAGCAATCGGATTGTTAAAAACTAATGGGTATTTAACTGGAGATTAGGACGCCGAGAATAGTTTCGAGCACAAAATTACAGCGATATTCAACTCCTTCCATTGAAGCCCCACGAGGCGCCGTACTTGGAACAGGAATCGACCTATTAACTCGAACCCTCGGGACCAATTAGCAAAACCAACGTACGGCGCACGTAACAGACGCCGGAAGCCCCGGCTACCGAGAGCTGCACCCTCCACACATCTGGCCGACACCGGAAGTCAAAATATACTGGACGATGAATTATGTAAATCTTTTACTAACGTATCTACTAACACGTTACTAACGTAACGTAACTACACTTCCTTTGGACTTGCTATCCAGCTGATTCAACAGAATAAAATTAGGGGCATTACCGGCCTCAAGTTAACTACGTTTTTGGATGCCTTGATACTGAATAAAATGTCGATTTGGCGTATTTTTTAATATCTAAAGTACCTTTATTTTAATTTTAATATAGTTTATAGATCGCCTTGATTTTAGTAACATTTGGATTAATCTAACAATTCTGGAACATCCTTAAATGCATTTGTGCTTGACTTATCTTCCTACCCTTTTGTTTTAATAAGTTCTGGCATAAACTTATTTTAAGCCAAAACAGATCAGTAGAAGTTAATATACGAGTATGATTGAGATATACACGACAATAGGTGGATAGAGAGAGTTCCGCTAGCCTCAAATTCGATAAAAAGATCCCCAGAGCGAGCCAGTGGGAGGGATACGAGGCTCGCTCTAAAGTGGTTGGCTTAAAATTAGCAAGCACCAAACTGAGATTTAAAGTGACGCTTCCCAAGATTAATTACAGCATGATAGCCTCCGGGGAGGTAGCTGCCGAGCGAAATTGAGCTTTAAGGCTTCGTAGGTAGTGGTCGGTATGGCAATGTTAGCGGTTAGGAGGCTAACTCGAGAGATAGCTGCAATATCTACGTGGACAAATTGTATGAACCCGGAGGCATCTCGGCGCGCTTGCATTTTCTCAATTGAAATCGCCTTAGAAAGTGACAATGATATATTTAGTGTAAGGTGGAAGTATATTTTACATGGTACTCGTATTTGTTATTGTTTAAGTAAATTGTTTCGTTGATACGATCAGGCACTTAACGATACTGTTATAGAGTCCATTATAAGATGAGGTAGAAGTGTCGGGGACCTAACGAGGTAAGTATTTCATTTTTTCTAACTGTACGGCTAGCAGTGTATGGAATCCAATTATGTGAAAATAAAAGTGAGTTGGGTTTATAATAATAATAATAATAAATATTTGGTCTGAATATTGCTAAACCGCTCAGTAAGAGTCGACCGAAGTATATTCAAGCAGCTACTATTTTAGCGTGTCCCCATAGTTCCAAACTCCCCGAAACTCCAGCAAGTTGAGATTCTGACAATACTTGCGAGTTTTCGAGGGGCGAGGAGAGCGCTCCGCCCGGCATAGTTCCCAAGTTAACGCGCTACAAGTATGATGAAAAGGTTTTACACGAACTGAACTGAACGCGCCCTTGTGATATTACTTTGACAAAAGGCAATTTCCTTAACTTACACTATTGATGTTAATGCAAAAGTTTGTGTATAGTGTAATATATGGGCTGCAAAAGTACATAATGTAGTCAAATTCACACTCGCGCGTCGCTGTGGCCGTGGTCGCTCGGACATCTGCGACCTCTAATAGGACCTCGGGACTGTTAGTGTAAATTGGTTCAGTTGATAACAGGCATTAACTGTCGGCTAGTATTCATTAGTAACAGGAGCGCAATAGGACTGTTACTAACATTAGTCCAGGTGCTATACGACTATGTTAGTATGTCATTAGAGGATAGTGTAATTAGTATGCTTTTCAACATTAACTACATGCAGAAGTTCTTTTCGGAATCATGTAGGGTTATTTGTGATATTTGGTCGTAATAAATAAAGATACATGATTTATTTTTGTATAGAATCTGCTTCGTTTGTTACAAGATCTCAGAAAAACACTTTCTTCAATTTATATCACGGGCCGTGAATTTGTATTAGAAAAAGGTAGTTTCAGATCGATTGTACTAAACTACATTGGAATAGCCTCGAAAACCTGATAAAGCGACTGCTTTTTTCAGCTAAAAATATATTTACCCCGTCGCGGCGTTCGTAAAGGTAAAAGGTAATTTATCGTATTGAGTTAGTAATGTACCCACATATATTAGACTCGGTCAGTCCTCCACCGTCTCTGAGGATTCGATAGGGATCAGTAAGCCCGGCAGAGCGCCGGCGCGCCCTGCCGTAGATCATCTCCGGGGCGCCGTGAGCTGCTTCCAAGAACCATTTGGTATCCGCTCACGATCCTGTCATAAAGCTATCGTGTCGTGAGGATTCCTTCCGGCGCCATATTGGTTTTCACATGATACGACATGTGAAGCTCAATTACGTGTAAGTATGCAATTCTTTATACGTCTTTATGCGAGTGAGAACCTGCGGAGACAGCGGGAAGCCTGGAGGTTTCTTTACCGAGCTACTTCTATGGGGATTTGCGGTTAACTTGTAACTTTTCCAGATTATTTTCCTTTTTTTAATATTTTCATTTGCACTGCTGGACTCAGGTTTCGTGTAAGAAAGCTTTGGGCCATAGTCTACCACGGCCTATCAATTTTAAGTTATAAAATGTATGCAAATTTCTAAAGCGAAACGTGCGTACCAGGATTCGTACCCTGACCACACGAGTGGGAGTTAGGAATTCGAACCTAGCGTTATCGCTGATTCCAATCTGGCACAATCGCGGCGAAACGGCGCCTTATTACATTCTATAAAAACTGTTTTTTAAAGGCTGCTATAACACTCGTTCTTTTCTTTCTTTCTTCCATTCATTGAGATATCACAAGAGCAGAGAACGTGAAAACCTACCTGTATTTTAAAATTAAACTTAAAAACATTAAACTAAAATAAAACGCATAATAGAGCCATTGAGATCACGTCTATATCTACGGAACATAAAATGTTGTAAATTTTAATCACTCATAATAAATGGTGGAATTATAATATAAAAAGCTGCCAGTTCGGTCCATTATGTCCCTTGGGAGGACCGCTTAAGGCGCATTTTTCCTTAACGAGAAAAATAAATCTTCGGAACGCAAAGCTAGAATCACGTAAGGATAATAATTCTCGAGAAGAAACGTGCGAGAAATTAAAAAAAAACTGCCAATATCCAGGCAGTGAACGGGCGTTTGTTGCTTATTTATACGACTGTACTGTTTGTATTCACGCTGTATGCTGCAAGTATTACGAGAACTCGCAGATATACTCGTATGTACTATTTCATCTTATAATAGGTTTACGATTGTCTACAACCTCACCTGATAGCAAGTGAGACGCAATCGAGAGTGGCGCGGGCGCGTTGCCTAGGAGGTGCTTATTATTCTTGTTTTGTTCAATTTGATGCCACGTTATAATGTAATAACAATATTAACACCGGGACAAGGTCAAACAAGGCTGCCTGGTAAATCCATTTACTAACTAGTATATTGATAAATACATATACATGCATATTACATATATACATACTGTAAATGGTTGAACAGATATTTTTATTACAGTCATAAAAATAAGAAATAAATATGTTTGTTATGGGTGGGAATCGAACCGGCGATGTCGTATTTAGCATTCCGGTTCTCTAATCACTAGACCAAGGAGACAGGTAATTAGCTTTACTTATGTGCTGACGTACGAACCCTGGTTCGCTAGTAGGGTAAACGTTGCGGAGACACTTGCTATACGCCGCGAGAGTGAGGTCCGGAGCTACGCAGCCAATTCCCATAAAAAGTCCATTATTTCAAAGTACATTATGATGCAGCGGGCGCGGGCAAATTACATTCCGTGGCCCGAATCGTAACTATGATTAAATAGTGTTTCTTTCGATACAAACAACAACTGGGCCGGAAACTTTGGGAAAATGTATTTGTTTTCTTTTTTTTGCTCATCTACGAGTATACATATTTAGAAACCTGACTGACTGACTTAACGTAGAGCCTAAGTTACTGAAGCTAGAAAATGAAATTTGGACAACGGATTTTTATGACATAAGGAATGAAATTTATTTGACAATCCTCTCAACTTTGATAGTCCTACAGATGTACATCTTATTAAAGGTATACTTGAAAATGTTCTACAAAGGCCCGATCTACTTAAATTAGTTATACGTAATATATCAAAAGACTTCGGCAAATACGGCTTGTTTGCTATTACTAATGTGCAGATCATGTTGTGATTTAGTAGAAATGGAGGCTTATTTATTTTAGGAAAGATTAAAATGTATGTTCAGGTTACAGATTACAAAACTGTGTAACACTAAGCCATTGACGTAATGCATGTGTTTAAGGCTATGTCATGTTGTTGTGGACGCTACGAGGATATACAGTCATCTACAAGTTCGCTCTTCGACGACAGCGGGACGCAAAACAGTTGGTGCAAAACAAAGAGCGCGGCGCGCCGCAAGTTCGGACATGCAAATTACTAGCGAAACTTCTGGGACCGCGCCGTGCGGGAAACACGGGGAACGTAGGAAAAGTTTATATTAGTACCACTGAGCTAGTTTAAGCTGTTTAGATTTTTTATCGTTTCTACGAAAATTTGCCAACGTTCATATTGTGTTACTCGCACTTTTGTTCCTCAAGCCGACCGCGCGCCAACGACCACATGAACTCCAGGAGTTCTAATCAACATTTATGAAATAACAAATGCTTAATAAGCATTTATTCTCCGGCAATATGCTGAAGGGTTACAAAACTCATTCACTCTCATACATTAAGTATAACTGCTCGTATCTACTCTCTTTACATATATAGAGTAAGTAATAACTCCGTAGAGGAACGTGGAAGTTGCTACAAGACAAACAATAGATATTTGCATCAGTGGAATGGCTGTTTGAAAGTTAAATAGGACAAATAGTAGAGGCGATAGCAAAGTTGGTGATATGAGAACTGAGGCTGATAGACTACAGTTTAATCCAGTAGAGTCTAGGTGGAGTTTAGTGCAAATATGTATATGATATTACTTTTAATACCAGTGGTACGGAATTTATTGCAAGATTCACTGCATTTTTGGCGCTTTGAAAAATTACGGGTAAAAATGAGTATTTGTAATTGTGATAAACAATTTCCGACCTGAAAGGCCAATGTTTAGTTTGGGTTTCAAGATAATTGGCAAATGGTTTCTGAAATAAATAACTGACTGTAAAGTGATTATTAAAATAGTCACTGTATTGACTTCATAATCTATTAGTGGCATGATTTAAGAAATCAAATAATTGACATTGACGATTATTCTCGTGATAAAGGTAATTTAATTGCTCTTTCGAACATGGAACTCATAATCGTATAACCGATGTTTGTTCAGCAACACGAGTAGATATTGTATCTAATTTGTGCTACATTAATTCGATCTCCACTCGACTTGAAATAATAATGATTAAAAGCTAATTGTGAGCAACGCTATTGGTAATAATGTAATAATTTCGTTGAAATCTGTCGATCTCGATATTATGTTTGGATGTAAGAAATGAGAGGTGCTAATGAATGTTCAATATCTGTATTGCGGATGATTGCGGTTTGAGGATTTATAAAATGAATTGATCGGGAGAAAGGTTTTTCATTATTCAAAAACAATTACATACAAGTGTGGTAGTTGATGGGAAAAACAACAACAAATAATTATTAGTGGCTGATTAAATACGAGGGCTCCACACGCCCCCTAGTGTGTTGTCTCATAAATAGGTTACCAAAGTTGGTAGCAGGAATTCCATATTCAAAATAAATGGAGTTAACAGTGGTAAAAAATTCTGTAACTTTTAAAACTCTACACATCCCAATTAGCAGAGTCATTCTAATTAATTATGTTGATTAATTTTTATTGTTATTAAAATAACCAGAGTCTAGAAGAATTATCATAAAATAAATACAGCAATAAATTAATGAAGGGCAATAATACGTAACTATTCGAGAGAACTGACGAAACGTGTAATATTCAAATCATTAAATACATATATGTTGGAAATGAATATTCATTTATAAATACCTATTTATACGATTCCACACATAAGCTCATTGAGGCGTACCTGCAAAAAGAGAGTACATCATTAGTATATTTAAAAACGAAGTGGGTAATGTTTTCCTCGAGTCTCAGCTGCACTTGACATTTGACATTTTAATTAATTTTACTCAGCTTTAATGAACACGAAAACGAGCGCGTCGCTATTTAACGATGTGAACAAATAGTTTTCCACTTCGATGATCATATTTTAATTTAATTTATTTTAATTACAGTTTTAAAATTTTAAAATTTTAAAATTATAATTTATGATCTTATAACCTTTTACATAATCATCAATTCTTAATAATTAAATAGTGCTGTCCGTATGTGGTTGCTATATTGGAACGTTGTAAATATTTAGACCAGATAAGTACTCGTAAGTAGAATAGTAGCTAAACATCAAAGATTAAATTCAAATTCAAATTCGAATTGTTTTGTTCAATATACGGTACATACATACACTTAATAAAAGTCATGTTACAGTTATCGTACTTCGGCTATGGTAGACCGGGAGAAAAAAAAAAAACTCTCCGCACTCTTTTAAATAACAACATTTGCCATGATTAAATTTAATACGCTGTTTATTCTTTTGCAGTATTCATAAGGATTTTTTTTATTCTCTATGGTTATATGTCGAAAATCCCATATTTCTATGATACGTTTCGGTGTCCCAAGCTTAAAGTTACGATGCCTTCAGGTCGTAGCAAGCATTACTCGACTTGTCGTAGACTAGACGGTCTACGAACGCTGTAGACTTTATGACTACAAAGCACTTCGTGGGACAGCTACGACGGTGACGTAGCGGATAGCCTCGTAGCAAGTCTCAATGTAAACACACGTGATAAAACGCTGTATTTTCTACCGAGACCCATTTGTCGCTCCTACTCCGAGAAGCTGCACTAAGTGTAATATCCTCATCACAGGAACTCTTATAGTTACACTCTAAAGTATTACTTTATATAGAGCTGCAAGCAACTGTAAAATATACTTATCAATTGTTTTCCTATTATTATGATCTATAAATTCGTAGCACAGTAATAATCTAGATTTCCGCTGCTAAGTTGCACTACGTGGCTTGCTACGGCGGTTTCAGGTGGCGTGTATTTGACTGTGATGCTAGTGCTTCAAAAATATAAAACATTTTAGGAGTTTTTGAGAACTTTGCAGAAACTTGTTTTAGTTCCTCGAGTAAAATAACAATAAAATATACGATAATATTAACGAGGTTGATGTTTCGTTGTATAAAGAATTAATAATTTATTTACAGTTGGTAATTATATGTAGATACTGCATTGAAAATGGTGTCGCAATTTCAAAACGAAGTAAATGTAGCAAATAATTATGGGGTACTCTGAATAAATTAACTTCAGCAATGTTAATTTTACATCTCACGGGGTAGCACTAACTGGTACACGAGTACTCTACGAATTGCTACAACCTCGTTACTCATAGTTGGAGCAATTAAAATTACTACTATCACGGTAGCTGTTACGCTATATAATATACATGTATTAAGTACAATATTCTGAGTTTACCGGTTTATTTGATCAAGTTTCTGACAGGATGTTAGGTAAATTGTTTGTAGAAGGGAGTAGGGAATGAAAATTAATATTAATTAATATCTGCAATGCAACCACATATAATTTTAATGTAAATCCTAAATATCTTCGCGATATTAACAGTTTCATAATAGAACCTTATTATGTTTTTACCAAAATAACACAATCATAAACGGAAGATGTTGTTTATATTAGTTTTGCCCAAAATATGCAGCTTTCTATTTTCGGAATATTTCTTTAATACGAGTGTGAGAAGACATTTGTCACGTACGTACATCAATATTGGATATCGTATTGAAAAATATGGAGAGATGTAACTCAGACACGCCACTTAAGCGAATGGAAAGCCACCCACAGACCCCGGGCGCTATGACTAAAATTCCATTACGCTATCCGCAGCCCGCAGTCCGCAGTCCGCAGCTGGAATCCATCCACTCGCCATTAAACCGCACTAAAGCTAGCGGATCAAGCAAAAGCATTTTATAGCGACTACTGAGTGCTTTTCCACCAGATTGTATTGTTATGAACGGGTAAGTTTAGGGTGCGTTTGTAAATAAAAAAGTCGTAAGATGTTATATATGGCTGACTGGCCTCGTGGTCGAGCGGCTAGAGACCCTGGCTGTGAAACCGGAGGTCGTGGGTTCGATTCCCACCCGGGACAAACATTTGTGTGATGAGCACATTTGTTTGTTCTGT